>SKCR01041345.1:0-99145 GCA_019454045.1 Zanthoxylum bungeanum | reverse complement strand
CTTTCAATTGATTTCTTTAGGCTTGGGTTTTGGTCAATGTATGGGTCAAACCAATTACCAAGCCCAATAAGGAATCACCCTCATATGCCATAAAATCAATATCAAGCCCATAAGGCCCAATTAAACATAAAAGCCCATTTATTACATTTGGGCTAAATGGTGTGATTTAGTCCCATTTTGGATCCAATCCAAAGGTCCAAATCTACTTGGCCCAACCAAGCCCATTATGTCCAAATATAATAGTTTTAGGCCCAATTCAAAATTAAGCCCAACTAACCAAATTTTAAAATTCAAATTTTATAACTTAATTAATTAAAGTGTATTATCATGATTAATCCTTTAAATCAATATTCCCAAAATATCAAATTAATCCATTAATCATATTTTTATCTTAAATATATGTCCAACATTATTTAATCAAAAAAATCAAGTCCCTAATCCTCCATCAAGCATTCGGCCAAGGTGATTAAAATGGTTCCGATTTCGTTTTCAATCCAATCGAGTTACAAATCATCATCCATATTGTTTCAAGTCATCTAATGTCTAAAATTAAAAAATCATCTAGTCCATATGCTTGCATGTATTCGGACAAGCCTCATTGGGTTGGAAAAATTAATCCAATTTATTTTCCATGAAATTGATGATGTATAATCTAAATAAAATACATCTAAGCATATTTAATCAAGCAAACTCATCAAATCATGCTTCATACAATTTTCCCCAAATAACATCCTAATATATTTGCATGCTCTTTAAGCTCAATGATACCATTGTTGGAAAAAATTAACCAAGCCCCAAGATCAACAAGAACAAGCAAAATATATAAATACATGAATGAATTAATTGAAGTATGGCGGAATCATACTCACAATACTTGAAAATGGATGCTAAGATGATGCGAAATTCCTCCCTTGTGCAGTGAAGCTCTCGGCCAAGAAGAAAATAGGGACTCCAAGTCGAATTTGATCCTTCCAAGCTCAAGGATTAGTTTCCCATATCACCTATGTATGATCCCTTGAAGGTGCTAGCCTTTGTTGTGATTTGAATGCACAACTTCTTCAACTCTTGCCACAAAAATTGAAGAAATGGAGAGCCCAAAACTGCATGTAGTTTCGGCAATGTGAGAGAGAGGAGAGTCTAATTATTTTTGTTACAAAAAAATCAATTATATTTATGCCATAATATTATTAAAGTAATAATAAACTTATGACACAAATCATGCAATGGCTTAGAGTGTCAAACACTCAAACTCCATGCAAAACCATTGAGTGTATTGTACACTATCACCATGCAATGTATTAACAATAAATAATGCATAAAATGACATGTGTCATGTGGGCCCCACACAACCCAAATGAAAGTGGGCCCCGCGCACTCACGCGTTCGGGTTCGATATTTCCGAAATACCGAACTTACGTCGCGACGTTAATTAAATCGAATTTAAATAAATAATTGCGCCTAGCGAAATTATTATTTACGTCGCTAACGAATTAATTCTAAATTACTCGTTTGCCCGAATTAAAATCTAATTTTAATTTCGCGTCGAAATCGATTTCGATTATTATATCGAATATAATATTTTTACGATTAATTCCAAATTAATCGTTCTCTCTCTTTTTATAGTACTTTATCCAAGATAAAGTCTCTCCGTAATTAATCCAAGATTAATCGAGTTTGAATCATACGTCATTGGTGAATCTTCGGGAAGCGACCCAAGAGATCTCTGGATATGTTGGCAGTAAATACGGCCGTCCAGATTATCTGAATACGTACGTACCAAGTACTACGTTTTTACCGATTTACAAGACAAGGTTAGCCTCTAGCAAAATGCCATGCCTACCCAATTCTCCAGAAATATTCTTATTGGAATTAAGATCTATAACAGGCGTAGTATACCGTAGTATAGTGTATATCGAACCAGTATCGGATGATCACATGTAAGGCCTGGGGGCTGGAGATTGTGTCTGCCCGTACGATACACATATCGGACATCAAGCAACCAGTCTCTTTGAATCGGATAATCTGACCTAGTCATATTATCCCGATGGATTGCAACCATTATAGAGTACTAGTTCTGTATCCCTCGCGATCATCATCTCCATGTCTGAAGTGATACCGTCCATCTTGACATCACCCCCCAATAACTACGATTCTCGATTAAACCCAGAAGAGGTGTACACAGAACCGTTAAAGCCCTGGACCACCAAAACTAAAGTTTACCGATTGTCGTAAGTACTATCGATGCAAGTCTCAGGTTAAGATCATATGCACCTACCCTGAAGCGGACTCCCATAGAACGCAGACATACTACCAATGGGATTCCGCGGGGTCTATCCAGAGCGAAGCTGTTTTCCGTACCATCGGTAAAACACAACCTCCTACCGCACTTGCATAAGTATCCTATACTTAAATATATGAGAACTATGCCGTTGTGCCCTCACAACATGCACAAGTGCAGTACTAGTCTATTCCGCATTATCGATGTCCAATCTCGATAATACTACGACTAGGGATATTTATGATTAAACCTTTATGGATTGATACCGTCTCATATCATCATAATCCGGAACTAATCATAGGGACTCTTACCATTTATTTCAAAGTAAATAAATTACAAAACGGTAAAAGGCAATTTCATTACTACATAGTTAATTTTGTACAATAATACAATATCATTTACAAAATAGTGACGCTATGGGTCATAACTGTCTAACAGTGGGGCCCACAAGTCACATCACGCGTCACATCATTAGTCATTCTTGTGATGGAAGTCACATCAACTTTGAAGTGATGTGATGGTTGTCACTTTTTGTGATTGATGGCGGTGGTTGAAGACTTTAAAGTCTTGTACCAAAATTTTGAATTTAGAAAAATGGTAATTGATTTTTGGTAATTGATTTTTAAATCAATAACCAAATACACAACACACAGTTTTTTTCCCTCTCATTTCTCTCCATTCACGGCTTAGAAGCCATTTTCTCTCCTTCTCCATTTTCTGAAAATGTCGAGAACAAGAAGAAGCAAAAGGGAAATTTTGTGGGAAAATTTCCAAGATGCTAGCACATCCAAGGGGTTTTACAAAGGTGATAGGGAAACCCATTCATGAGCATGGAATCACACTTAAAGCTTGGAGCTTGAAGGACCACCATGGAGGACCTTAACCGAAAACACATGGAGCACAAAGAAGGACCTTGGCCGAGAGCTTCAAGGAGGATTTTTGTGTTCTTCGCATCGCAAATCCGATCAAAGTGAGTATTTTCGCAACTTTACTTTGTTGTATTCACACTTTTCATCGCTTAATTTGATCTTGGTTTGACCTAGAAAACCCAACAGCTGCATGTTTCATTTATGAAATATGACAGCTGAACGTCAAAAATGCTTTCCTTAAACGGAAACCTTTTGGAGGATGTTTACAACATCCTGACGGTTTTTTCGTACCAAAACAGGCAAACAAGGTTTGCAAGTTAATTCAATCCATTTATGGATTGAATCAAGCATTGCGTTCTTGGAACTATCATTTTGATATAATCATAATGGTATATGATTTAATTCAAAACAAAAATGATTCTTGTGTGTATAAGGAGGTTAGTGGGAGCGCACTGACAGTGATTGTCTTACTTATTGATGATATATCATTTCTTCGAAATGACATTCCCATAATACAATCGGTGAAAGCTTGACTTTCATGAAAAATTCTCCGTAGAATACTTGGGAGAGACAACCTTTATTCTAGGAATAGAGATCTACTAGGATAGATCTAAAAGTTGTTGGCACTCTCCGAGAACTCGTACATTGAAATATATGTACGCGACCTGGTGTCTCATATACTTTGAGCATATGGAGTCACAAACAGGCCAATCCAAGTGATAGTCACTGGATTGATGTTTAGAACATCCTTACGTATCTTAGATGATCTAAGGATGCTTTCTTAAACTATGGAGAATGAGAACTTGAAGTGACTAGGTTCAATGCTGCAAGTTTCTAAACCGACAAAAATGACTATAAGTCGTAATAAAGGTACTATATAGTTTTAATAACGGAACAGTGAGCTGGAAATCTTCCCAGCAAGATACTGTTGCCGAATAAACAACAAAAGCGGAATATTGCTGCAACTAAGGCAGCAATAGAAGCACTTTGGATCTATATAATCCTAATAAGACTAGGAGTAGTTCTGTTAGCAGCTGAGCTAGGCTACAACACATGCCAAAGAATTAATGGTCTCATCAACGATCCAAGTATATAGTTCAATTATTCATCTAATTCGTTCGGATCATACATCGTGGTGATGTGATGATCGAATAAATCGCATCAGATGATAACTTTGCAAATCCGCTGACGAAAGCAGTTTCTCAGTAGAAGTTTGAGCGACCCATACATAGTTCAGGTGTAGGACACTTGAGTGATTGGCTATAGGCCAAGTGGAGATTGTTGGACAATTATGACCCATAACATCACTATTTGTACAGAACATGGTGTTGTTGTACAAATTAACTATGTGACAAAGGAAATTGATTTTTTATCATTTATAATTGGATTACCAAGATATATAAATGATAAAAGTCCATATGATTAGTTCCGGATTAATAAGATATAAGACAGTATCAATCCATGAAGGTTTAATCATTAAAACATCCAAAGTCGTAGTATTATCGAGATTGGACATCGATAATGCGGAATAGACTAGTATTGCACTTGTGCGCGTTGTGGGAGCATAACGGCATAGTTCTCATATTTATGGGTATTGGATACTCATGCAATTGTAATAAGAGGTTGTGTTTACCGATGGTACAGAAACAGCTTCGTTCTGGATAGTCCGACAACCGGATTTACTGCCAACATATCTGGTGATCTCATGGGTCGCTTCCCGAAGGTTCACCGATGACGTATGACTCGTAAATAATTAATCTGGGATTAATTATATGATAGAGAAAATTAATCTAGGATTAATTACGGAGATATTTTATCTCGGATAAAATATTATTTAAAGAGAGAGAACGATTAATTTGGAATTAATCGATAAACTAATATAATCGATATATATACGAAATTAGATTTTGACGCGGAATTAAAATTGGATTTTAATTTGGGCAAACGAGTTAATTTAGAATTAATTCGTTAGCGACGTGAATAGTAATTTTTCTAGGCATAATTATTTAATTAAATTTGATTTAATTACGTCGCAACGGAAAATTCGTTAATTCGGAATTAGCGAATCCGAGCCCGGGAGTGTTTGCGGGACCACTCGTATTTTGAATCAAGTGGGGCCCACAAGTCACATCACTTGTCTATCACATCACCTTTTGGTTGATGGAAGTTGATGGGATTTGATGGTTGCTTACCAAAGACTCAAGTGTGATGGATTGAATGACAAATACCATTTTTAATTAATTTTGGTATATCATTTGACTTGGTTTTTGAAATCAAAATACAACACACACCTTCTTCTTTCTTCTCTCTCCCTCACGGCTTTGAAGCCAATTTTTTCCCTCAAAAACGTCTCTCATGGCTGAGAGTTACAAGGAGCAAAGGATGCCAATTTTTCCAAGTGCTAGCACACTAAAGAGGTCTTACAAAGGTGATAGGGAAACCCATATATGAGCATGGAATCCACACACAAAGCTTGGAGCTTGGAGATCAAACATGGAGCACAACAAAGGGACCTTGGCCGAGAGCTTCAAGGAGCATAAAATTATTTTTTGTGTTCAACGCATCGCAAAGCCGATCAAAGTGAGTATTTCCGCAACTTTACTTTGATGTATTCACATGTTTATATGCTTAATATGATCTTGGTTTGACCTAGAAAACCCAACAATGACTGCATCCGAGAAAGTGCCAAAGTAGTGAGGGTGTAGTTGATAGAATTTTATCAATGCCAGATGTATATTTAATACTAGACAAATTCAAGTGAAAGTGGAAATCATGAACGTGCCAAAGCTGTCAAGACTATATAGGTAGCTTGAGTTTGTCATTGGCAAGTGAAGCCTTGATACGCCTCCTTGTGAATGTGCCAAAGCTGTCATAACAAGAAACGGTCAGGACCAAAATCAGGAGTCACAATGAGTGTGATTGACAATGAGTTGTCTACCTAATGAATATACGTAGACGAGATCGTGCCAAAGCTGTGAGTCAAAATATATTCATGGGGTCCACTTCTCACTATGGAATTCGATTTAATTATTGAATTCTCATTTTCTGTTGGGGATTACGGTATTACGTAAAGTAGTGGGACACACTGCTGGGTTAAAAATCCATAACTAAAGCAGTGTGTAATATTATGGAAATTACTGCTTTTGTTTTCCTTTATTCTATATTGTTAATAGAATTAAACTTCTAATTCACTACATGCATATTATTTGAATATATTTTCTTACTTCACTTATGGTTGCGAATTTCTAGAATAGGTTTTAGAATGTAAGTAGACTTGGATATTGTTAGATTAGTCTAAACTATCGGGAACTGTTGTTTCGATTTTCTTGAAAATCAAGATGGTTAATGACTTAGTTGCTAAGTCACGATAGGTAATCTAAATAGATATCTGTTTTAGGATATAATTATCTAGAATTGACGTGAATTAGTTCATGTCTCGAGATTCTTGACTGGAATTAAGAAAAATCCATTAGCTATTTGTTTATCTTATAATGACATTTCTTGGCTTTAGTGACCTTTAGAGGTAATGTGTCTGACACAGTTTGCTAATCAATTATTTTCAATTGTTGTGAATAATTTAAGCAAATTATAAAGCTAAAGAAAGGATATGTTTATAGTTATGTGTAGAGAATACTGATTCTCACAATACGACAACTATAGGTATTGGATACCAGATCTCCCGTCTAGTTATTTAAAATATTATTTAATGATTGTTTTTTGATATTTGATATCAGAACTTGCGACTATTGGATAGTTACTTTTTCTTTATAAACAATTATTTCATATTTAATATGACTAGTAGTGTCATTGATGAAGAGATAAACATTAAGAAAAATATTCGGTTAACTAAATAACTTAGAACAGTGTTTTATGAGATTTTATCACATAAGCATTAGATGCTTATTCCGTATGGTAAAAGATGGTCTGATACAAGATCACACTACATATCCTTATCCATTTAAAGACTATTGTATTTAGGAATGTGATTTAATCTCATTTAACTAATGATCGTCATTGGATCACAGATTTATTAAACTAATACATTGGATGTATGTAGTTTAATGAATTATGAATTGCCTTGGATAGTTTTCTTTACTTCGTAACTTAGTTAATGAGTTGTCATGACTTAGTTACGTGTTTCCAAATGAACTCATATTGAACGTCTTGAATGGTCCGAGAACTTTCAATATGCTTCTGATGAAACACGAATAGAATATTTTCACTGGTCCAAAGATATTCAATTTGAAGTTTTGAAAATTATATCTTTAAAATTCATCATGAATCTTTGAATTGTTCAAAGATGTTTGTACGATCAAACATATGAATTTATGGCAATTAGTTCTAAGATTATTGAATGAATATGATTCTTATTCAATATTATTCTTCTACGATTCTATCGTGATGGAATTGATCAGTGGGAGAAATCGAATCTTATATGATTTGATTCGTTTGATATTGAGTGTTACCGGATTAGTTTCAATACTCTTGGGGATATGCTCCAGTAACACTAATTCATCATTTTAATTAATGTTCCAATAGTTTCTACAGTTACGTATATGATATGTATAAGTAGAAAACTCGAATCTTGAAAAGTTTGAGATTTGAATCTTTCTTTTATATAATGGTTATATAATTGAAAGTACTTGCGCCTCGGAGGTACAAGTAAAAGTTTATCATTTATTCTATTTAATAGAATATTGTATTCTATTTGATAGAATATCTTTTATACGATCCCGAGTAATAAAATTATTTTATTACTTGGTTCGTAACATCGGATGTTGACCATTGTAGAAAAAACTTGACTTAGTGAAGTCAAATATGAGAGTGATAAACTATAAATGGAACTATGTAATTAATAAGATGAAAAAACCCTTACACACCTTCCATAAAAGTCCAATAGGATGTCAGAATCATTTGCGAAGTATTTGTTGGACAATTATGACCCATAGCATCACTATTTGTACAGAACATGGTGTTGTTGTACAAATTAACTATGTGACAATGGAAATTGCTCTTTTATCATTTGTAATTGGATTACCGGGATATATAAATGATAAAAGTCCATATGATTAGTTCCAGATTAATAAGATATGAGACAGTATTAATCTACTAAGGTTTAATCATTAAAATATCCCTAGTCGTAGAATTATCGAGATTGGACATCGATAATGCGGAATAGACTAGTATTGAACTTGTGCATGTTATGGCAGCATAACGACATAGTTCTCATATATTTGGGTATTGGATACTCATGCAAGTGTAATTGGAGGTTGTGTTTACCGATGGTACGGAAATAGCTTCGCTCTGGATAGACCCCTCGGAATTCCATTGGTAGTATGACTATGTGTCTATGGAAGTCCGAATCAGGGTAGGTATATTTGGTCTTAACCTGAGACTTACATCGCTAATACTTATGACAATCAGTATACTTTGGTTTTGGTCTTCCAGGGCTTTAACAGGTTCTGTGTACGCCTCTTCTGGGTATACTGAGAATCGTAGTGTATTGGGTGTGATGTCAAGATGAAGTATCACTTCAGTCATATGGAGATGATGATCACATAGGATATGGAACTAGTACTCTTAAGTACTGCAGTCATCGGGATAATATGACTAGGTCATGTTTATCCGATTATAGAGACTAGTTACCAGAGATCCGATATATGCTTCGCACGGGGCAGACACAATTCCAGCCTCAGACATAGCATGTGACATCCGATACTGGATCGCAATACGCAATACTACGTATAGTACGTCTGACATAGATTATATATTCCTTTAAGAATATTTCTGGAGAATTGGGTAGGCACAGTGCTTTGTTAGAAGCCAACCATGTCTCGTAAATCGGTAAAAACGTAGTACGAGGTACGTACGTGTTCGGATAGTCCAATGACCAGATTTACTGCCAACATATCCATGGATCTCATGGGTCGCTTCCCGAAGATTCACCGATGATGTATGACTCGAACATAATTAATCTGGGATTAATTAGAAGAGAGGGAGAAAATTAATCTAGGATTAATTGCGGAGAGATTTTATCTGAGATAAAATTCTATTTAAAGAGAGAGAACGATTAATTTGGAATTAATCAATAAAATAATATATTCGATATATTAAATGAAATTAGATTTCATAACGGAATTAAAATTAGATTTTAATTCGGGCAAACAAGTTAATTTAGAATTAATTCGTTAGTGACGTGAATAGTAATTTTGCTAGGCATAATTATTTAATTAAATTTGATTTAATTACGTCGCAACGGAAAATTCGTTAATTCGGAATTAGCGAACCGGAGCCCGGAATGTGTTGCGGGCCCACACAAGTCACATTACCTAGTCCATCTCATCTACGTTTGGTTGATGGAAGTGGTTGGGTTGTTGGAAACTTGGGAAACACACAAGTTTATTTCATTGATGTTTGAAAGACATTTACTAATTTTTTGATATTTGGTATTAGGTTATTTGATTTTTGAAATCAACACACAATATATTATTCTATCTTTCTTTTCTTCATCAAGACCGAAACTCTCCCCCTTTTATTCTTCACTTTGGCGTGAACCTAGGGTTCATGTTGAGTGATTTTTGTTTCAAAAATCACAAGTGTTAGCACACACAAGGAGTCATTCAAAGGTGATAGGGAAACCAATCCTTGAGCTTGGAATCAACACGCAAAGCATGGAGCTTGAAGATCAACACAAAGGGCTTGGCCGAATTCATCAAGGAGGAAAAATTTTGTGTTCAACGCATCCAAAATCCGATCAAAGTGAATATTTTTCGCATTCTTACTTTGTTGTATTCACATTATTTTATGCTTAATTGATCTTGGTTTGACCTAGAAAACCCAACAATGGTATCAGAATGGTTATTGAGCATGAAATTGACTTAGGGTTCATAAACTTTAATTTGAGGCTTTTATGATTTATGCATGATTTCTTCAAATTGAGTGTTTGGTTGATATTAGATGATGATTACTTAGAGTTTTGCATCAATGGATTTGTGTAAAATTGATTAGAATAATTTTCTCAAAATCCTTATGTTGGCCGAATATGACCCTAGGATAAGCTCTTGGTGATTTTTGAATTTTAGACAGTTGGATGTGTTTAAAATGCATGGGATATATTAGTTTGTGATTTAATTGGATTGAAATCAAAATTGATATAAAAATCACCATATTGCCGAGAGCTTAGGAAGCATGTTGGATTGATTTTGCTTCAATTTGTGTTGGACATAAGTTGGTTAATTAAAGCATGATTAATTGTGTAAATTGGTATTTTGGAAATTTTGATTTAAATAATTATTATGCTAATACACTTTAATTGATTAAATTATGATATTTGGAATATTGGAATTTAATTAGTTGGGCTTAATTTGGAATTGGGCTAAAAATGTTGTATTTGGGCTTAATGGGCTTGGTTGGCCAAGTTTGGTTTAGGATAATTTTGGATCCAATTGGGCCAAAAACCATTTCCATAAAGTCCAAATATAATAAATGGGCCTTTAAATATTTTAATTGGGCCTAATGGGCCTAAATTGATTTTTGGAAAAGGGTGATTCCTTATTGGGCTTTGGTTGCCAAAGTCCATGCCTTATAAATTAATTGAAATCCCATTGGACTTTAATTAAATTGACATTGGATGTTAATTGGGCTTTGAGACCCGTTAAGATTAGATTTAGAATCTAAGTCGCAAAGGCTCATTAATAAAGTGTAATTATTTAATTTGGAATTAAATAAAGAATTAATATTGAATACAAATTAAATTGGATTTAATATTGTAGTTTTATATAATTCAAGAAATCGTACTTTGAGTACTTATTCTTAAAACGAGTTGGACTCGTGCAAATCAAATCGTTGTTTGAACATTGGATGCTCATTAATTAAAGATTAATTAATTGGATTAGATTGATTGATAACATGCTTTGTGTGAATACATGGATGTGATGTATGAATAATGTATATCAGATGGATATTAGATGAGTGAGGGCAATTTTGGAAATTGTTGTAATAAATTTAGAATTTATTAAATTGGACCTGTGTGTCCAGCCTATTACCTCTTGACTTTTTGTATTTCTCTTCTCACCTATTCCCCTCAATGTGAATGAGGTTTCTTTAGAAGTGTTATGTAATTGGGTAGAAGTAAGATTTATTCTAGCGGGAGAGAGGAAAGGGAGAGATTTGTTATAGGAACAAAATGTTTTAAATATCCATCCGCATATCATTATTAATTTATTTACCGCTCCTTATTATGCTTTTAGAATGTATGCTTAAGGGTGTATGATGAGACCTAATCAAAGATAATTAATTGGTTGCCAATTACGCAAAAAACCCTCAATAAATATTAAGCGGTTTCCTTCCATTGAGTGATTCTCTCTCAAGATCTAAGATTGGCACTGGTTTGTTGGCCAAAGTCAAGATCTTTGTCCATCGCGGATGTGTTTGAATCATGAAAGCTTTGTTCCATATCGCATGTCTTGTCCAAGTTGTGATTTGTTGGCCAAAGTCAATATCACTTCTTGTCCATCGACATCGATTACGAAGCTTTCCAAGGTCAATGAGTTCCGCTTAACTGGAATCATTAAGCTTGTTCTGCCAAAGCCAAGGCTTAGTTGATTCAGAGGAAAAATGTTAGGGAATATATCAGATATATTGGCATATATTGGATATATGTTTCAGACTTGGATGTCCACCTACTGGATCTAGAAATTGGATGAGATCCATTTGATCTTAGAGATCTACCTAGTTAAATATCATACAGCTTGTTGGCCAAAGTCAAGGTTGTGTGTTATTTAACGGGATCCTAGCCCACTAGGAAACTAGGTTTCCCGAGTACTCAACAGAGGGTTAGAAGCTCGCCAAAAAATAGTGGGAGGCAAGTATTAAATTTGCAATTTCATTTAGATACTTGCCAATATGCGCTCATTTCATTTTTTGTCATTATTTATTAATATATATTAGTTGGACTAATATTTAATTGTTGTTTTAAATTAAACAGTTGGACTGTATTCAGACTAATTCAATTTATAGTTGATTGTATAATTGGATTATAGTAATCAATATATTTGAATTTAACCAATCAAATTATAGTTGATTATATAGTTATACTATAGTAATCATTATATTTAATTATACCCGAAATCGTTTATTGGATAGTTGGACTATTGAAATCGGATAATTGAAAGATTAGCGTTTAAACATAATCCTGGGTGAAAATGTCTTTAAACGGCTCCAATTTTCAGATTGGGAATAGAACCTCAGAATAGTCCTGGGAACTGTGAAGTTATTCTATTTGATAGAGAAAACCTCTTGGGCCTAAGCTCGGAGTTGAGCGAATAGTAGAGCATGAGTTTTGGAAGACTCATGGTGATGATAACTTTAGTTCTCAATCCTTTATGCTTAATGCAATGACACTTCAATTTCGTCGTCAATATTAAGGATTAGATCCTTGTACCATGATGATGAAATTAAAGATCTTCATAGATCTATTCTTAGATCTTAGAAGTACTAATTGCAAAAGAAGCTATTCGCTCGTGTATGTCAAAGGGTACATCTGTCGAGCACTAGGTGTCGCGGATGATTGCTGACATCGATCAGATAGGTTAGCTGGGCATTACCTACGTGGCTGAGACTACCAAAGATTTGATCTTATAGTCTCTACCCGAAGCTGGGGCAGGTTCATTATGAATCAAGAGTAAACTCTTAGAGAGTTGATGGCTATACTCAGGGAGGCAGAGCCAGAGCTTCTAAAAAGGGTCAAAGGCAAAATCATCACAGTCTTCTAGGAAGAAAAAGGACATATCGCAAGATGTTTGCCTAAAATGTGGCAAACGGGGTCACTGGAAGCGTGACTGCCGTATGGACAAGGCAGACATGAAGGAAGTGAAGAGGGGTAAGGCTTTGGCTTCAAGTATGTTTGTCAAAAACATGTTCACTATTAGTTTCAAAATTGGATTGTTGATACTAAATGTTGTACATATATATGTACTGATGTGTAGAATCTGCTGATTAGCATGAGACTGACTTCATTTGAGATCAACCTGCGAGTCAGAAATGGGACAACAGTCGCTGTTTTAACCGTAGAGACCTAAGTTTAGGAACTAACCCTTTGGGTATGTACTTAAATTAGGAAACTATTATAATGTACCTAGTTTGACTAGAAATATTATCTCTATATCTAAGTTTAACCCGTTTGTCGGGTATACCTTTATATCTAGAACACTAAGTGTTTTATTTTATAAAGAAGATATTGAGATAAACATATTAGATGTGAATAACAGTATTTATATTTTGAATATAAATGAATCTCAAACGTAATAACATGACAAACAAATAGCTCAACAAATTAATCAGATGAGACTTATTTGTGGCATTGTTGTCTGGGAAACATTAACAAGACTCGTATATCCACACTTTTGAAGAGTGGTACTAGGACAGATTTGATTCTAATTCAAATGATGTCTACGAATCTAGTTTAATTAGGCAAAGTGCCTAAAACACCTTTTACTTGGTAAAAGTACAAGTGCCACCGATCTGTTAGCCCTCGTTCATAGTGACGTAAGTGGGCCCATGTCTAGCTAGGCTAGATTGGATATGAACACCTTCGTAACCTTTACGGATGATGCATCGCGTTATGGTTATATGTTTCTTTTGAAACACGAATCGGAAACTTTTGATAAATTCAAAGAGTTTCGACACGAAGTTGACAGACAGACCGGCTAAAGTATTAAACCATCACAGTTAGACCGTGGTGGAAAATACTTAAGCAATAAGTTTCTCGACTATTTGAAAGTGTATAGTATTCTTTCATAGTGGACACCTCCCGGAACACCTCAATTATGACGGTGTGTCCGAACAGAGAAACCGAACTTCGTTGGACATAGTAAGGTTACTGATGAGTTGCTCTGAGCTACCATTTTCCTTCTAGGGATACGCATTAAACATTGTAATATTATTTTGAATAAGGTTCCATGAAAAATCTGTTAGACAAATTTCATATTAGATATGAATAGGAAGAAACTGGGTTTTCTCATTCCTGAAGATTTGGGTATGATGAGCATATGTTTGGATGATACCAAACTATAACCCAAATTGGATATAGTTCTAATTTGTAATAGTTATCCTAGGGTAACCAAAGTATAGTACTTATACAACTCACAAGAGAACAATTTAATTAATGCTCTCCATGCGGTTTTCCTAAAAGGAATACCTAAATGCAGTGGTAAGTGGAGGAAAGTAAAACTCGATGAAAATCGGAGTAATACTGTTCCATGCACCGATTCCTTAACGGAACATAAACAGTTCATCATGGATGAAACTGTACCACAATCTTCAAATACACAAGAACCGTGTAAGTCAGAGGGAGTCATAAAACAACCTAGGAGGTTTGGGTTTCTGATCTCACCTCGTAGAGATGTCAATCTTATTGAGGAACACGAACCGACTACGTATGAGGAAGTGATACAAGGTATCGACTCCCTATTATGGTAAAGTGCCATGATGTCCGAAATGGATTCCATGTATACCAACCAAGTTTGGACACTGGTTGATGTACCGGAAGGCATTGTGCCTATTGGTAGTATATGAGTCTTCAAGGAAGACACACATGGATGGCAACATAACAACGTACAAAGCTATGCTTGTAGAGAAAATGTATCGTTATCAACATAGTGTCGATTACGAAGAAAACCTTTTATTACTCGTTCCCATGATTAAATCCATTTGGATAATGCTTGCTAATGCTGCATGTTTCATTTATGAAATGTGGCAGCTGAACGTCAAAATTGCGTTCCTTAAACGAAAACCTTTTGGAGGATGTTTACAACATCTTGACGGTTTTTGTCGTACCAAACATGCAAACAAGGTTTGCAAGTTAATCGATCCATTTATGGATTGAAGCAAGCATTGTGTTCTTGGAACTATCGTTTTGATGTAATCATAATGGTATATGAATTTATTCAAAACGAAAATGATTCTTGTGTATATAAGAGGTTAGTGGGAGCACAATGACAATGATTGTCCTATATAATGATGACAGATCATTTCTTGGAAATGAAATTCCCATAATACAATCGGTGAAAGCTTTCTTTCAAAATGAAAATTCTCCATAGAATATTTGGGAGAGACAACCTTTATTCTAGGAATAAGGATCTACTAGGATATATCTAAAAGTTGTTGGCACTCTTCGAGAAATCGTACATTGAAAGATATGTACGCGACCTGGTGTCCTCATATATGCTTTGAGCATATAGAGTCACAATCAGGCCAATCCAAGTGATGGTCACTGGATTGATGTTAAGAACATCCTTAAGTATCTTAGAGGAACTAAGGATGGTTTCTTAAGCTATGAAGAAGGAGAACTTTAAGTGACTGGGTTCACTGTTGAAAGTTTTCAAACCGACAATAACGACTGTAAGTCGTAATAAGGATACTATATAGTTTGAATAATGGAACAGTGAGCTGGAAATTTTCCTAGCAAGATATTGTTGCCGAATAAACAACAAAAGTGAAATATTGATGCAGCTGAGGCAGCAATAGAAGCACTTTGGATCTATATAATCCTAATTGGATTAGGAGTAGTTCTGTTAGCAGCTGAGCTAGGCTACAGCACAGGCTAAAGAATTAATGGTCTCATCAATGATCCAAGTATGTACTTCAACTAATTTTATCTGATTCGTCGAATCATCATCGTGGCGATGTGATGATTGAACAAATCGCATCAGATGATAACCTTGCAAATCCGCTGACGAAAGCTGTTTCTCAGCAGATGCTTTGGCGACCTGTACATAGTTCAAGTGTAGGACACTTGAGTGATTGGCTATAGGCCAAGTGGGAGATAGTTGGACAATTATGACCCATAACATCACGATTTGTACAGAACATGGTGTTGTTGTACAAATTAACTATGTGACAAAGGAAATTGCTCTTTTAATCATTTGTAATTGGATTACCTAGATATATAAATCATAAAAGTCCATATGATTAGTTCCGGATTAATAGATATGAGACATTATTAATCCACTAAGGTATCATCATTAAAATATCCATAGTCGTAGTATTATCGAGATTGGACATCGATAATGCTGAATAGACTAGTATTGCACTTGTGCGTGTTATGGGAGCATAACGACATAGTTCTCATATATTTGGGTATTGGATACTCATGTAAGTGTAATAGGAGGTTGTGTTTACCGATGGTACAGAAACAGCTTTGCTCTGGAAAGACCCCTCGGAATTCCATTGGTAGGTGTATTTGGTCTTAACCTGAGACTTACAGCGCTAATACTTGCGACAATCAGTATACTTTGGTGATTTTGGTCGTCCAGGGCTTTAACAGGTTATGTGTACGCCTCTTCTGGGTATACTGAGAATCGTAGTGTATTGGGTGTGATGTCAAGATGGAAGTATCACTTCAGTCATATGGAGAGATGATCACGTAGAATACGGAACTAGTACTCTTAAGTATTCAGTCATCGGGGTAATATGACTATGTCATTTTTTATCCGATTATAGAGACTAGTTACCAGAGTCCGTTATATGCTTCGTACAGGGCAGACACAATTCCATCCCCAGGCCTAGCATGTGACATCCGATACTGGATCGTAATACGCAATACTACGTCTGACATAATCCAAAATCCGATCAAAGTTAGTATTTTCCAAAGCTTGGAGCTTGAAGATCAACACAAAGGGCTTGGCCAAATTCATCAAGGAGGAAAATTTTTGTGTTCAACGCATCCAAAATCCGATCAAAGAGAGTATTTTCCGCATTCTTACTTTGTTGTATTCACATTATTTTATGCTTAATTAATCTCTGGTTTGACCTAGAAAACCCAACAGTATTTGATACTTAATGGTTCTGTGTTTTCTTATCGAAGAAAATTATCCTATAACTTATACTGGGAGAGATATTTGATATCGATTTCGGAAGTTAAAATTGAACCATAGATCTAAGATTGTTCTTAGCTTACTACAATCAAGTTTTGAACTTAATTAAGCTTTCGTTATGAATCATTCATAAAATGTGCAAATGGTTTGCGCAGCAAAAGCAAAGTGAGCTTATTAAAGGTTTGACCTTTATAGTATGACAGTGAGAATAGTTATACTCAATAATCTATTATAGATTCTGAGAAAAATTGTCTCTAGTAACACTAATTGAACAATTAAATATCTGTTGGTTAATGTTGATATTAAACTATCTATTTTGGCTAAAGAATGCAAAGTGGTGTTCCTGAATGGTTTCTTCTTTGAATGAGAGATCCATTGTGGTTTCTTTGTTTGAAGAGTTCATTCTAGAATGGCCATAGAGTTGTATTCTACTAACATCACAGTTTGATATACTAGCTTATAGAGACTATTGTAGACTCAGATAAGCTTTCCAGAAATCTGTGTTTTCTAATTTTGATAACAGTCAGATCGTCTGATTTTATCAAAGCATAAAGAATACACATATGATAGTAGGGTCAGTGAGAGCGTATAAATTTCTTTCTAGTTTTATATATCCTAACGATATTATCATCAATAATGTAATAATGAGATGTTTGTGAGGTAAAAAGTTTACCGAAGTCTTCTTTTCTCCGTGAAAGCAGAGGGAGTAGTCTCTATTATATTTGATATAAAGTTTTATATATGATATAAGACAAGAGACTTGTGAGATACTCCCATTAGTCGTGCATTAGATATGATCTAATAAAGGACACAACAAGACTATATGTGTAACAGTTTGTATAACTGTTTGACAGTTAGTGTGTCTCTTGTATATAATATTCATCTTTCATAAAGGATGAGTCCTTTGTCGAAAGAGAAATTGATTAGAATATGTAGTCAATCTTAAGCATTATAAGATGATGGCATAATGAATACTATGTTATGTACGATTAAAGATATCAATTTAATTATAATTGTTACGAGTTATTTTGATATGTTGTAGACCATAGGATGTGTCTTGAAACATGTTCTTTGTTATCTTTGAGATATTAAGAACAAGTTTCTTATTCATAGAGAATATAATCTGCAACCATTAGTAGTCAGATTGTTTGTTATATAAAGTCAGAAAAGATGCAGTGGGAGTGTCGCTGTTGATTCTATTGTATTAGTAGAATTATTTTATGAATTATTGACTTATGAAGTTGTATAGTGACCTTATAGATTAGAAGTTTTGATATTAGTATTGTGTTTACGGTTGTCTACATAGTATTTTGGATTTGATCTGTAAATTCATAAACAACTTAATAGCTATGGCACAATATTGATATCCCATCCGAGTCATATTGATGTAGAACTTGGGTTTTAAAAAATATGAATGATGATGATTAAGGGAAACGATTGGGTTTATTGGACAAACTCAATTTGTTATAGCGGGCTTACTTGTTGTTGCATACCTTTTGAGTGCTAGGTGAGCTCTTGAAGGCCATGAGTATATGATACACATTTAGATGTGTATATAATATCGTGGATTGGCACTAGAGCAAGTGGGAGAAATTGTTAGGATTGGTGCTCGGAGCGCAAATCCGGATCGTATTTATGTCCGATTCATGAATACGAACAATTCTTTTTTCCATAATATTACTTATTTAATGGTAGCACCTCTTGTCTTTTATATACATATTCGATCTAATTATGATTAAATATCTAATTATGATTAGATTGAAACTAAATATGATTTAGTGATACGTGTATATTAGACAAAGACCCTAGGATTTACAATGTAGTGCGCAGTTACAACGTAGTTTATAATTGACATGTAGTGCGCAGTTACAACATAGTTTTATCGTAGTTTAGAAAACTCTGCTAATACCAGTACATGTCGTATATCGTGACTTGGTCCGATGATTTATCCCAATGAACCATGATCTCAGGAGACTCTTATAGACATGTAGCTGTTTATTTGATAAACAATGATGACTCACTGAAGATTTCCTAATATATGGTACACCAACGTCATATGAATCTTCTTGAGTTGAGCGCATATTGGTCCTTCGACTTGAGATACACAGTGGATATATGAGTTATCCTCCACACTTTGATGGCAAGTCACGTCACCGATCTATTTAGATCAGACCTCCGCATGTTCGTTGGGTGTGGACTGATGCTAATGATATCCAGTGCGTATCAAGATAGAATCCTTCAGCCTTGTGTACATGGCATAGGTTTCCTACATGTGTTTGCGATCTAGTAAATCCATGGCCGTGGTATAACTTTGGAAGCGAGTTCCGAGTGTTATTTATGTTGGACAGTTATGACCCATAGCATCACTATTTATACAGATCATGGTGTTGTTGTAAAAATTAACTATGTGACAAAGGAATTTGCCCTTTTATCATTTGTAAGTAGATTACCAAGATGTATAAATGATAGAAGGTCCTATGATTAGTTCTGGATTGAAGATATGAACAGTATCAATCCATGAAGGTTTAATCATTAAATATCCCTAGTCGTAGTATTATCGAGACTGGACATCGATAATCCGGAATAGACTAGTATTGCACTTGTGCGTGTTATGGGAGCATAACGGCATAGTTCTCATATATTTGGGTATAGGATAATCATGCAAGTGTAATAAGAGGTTGTGTTTACCAATGGTACGGAAACAGCTTCGCTCTGGATAGACCCCTCGGAATTTCATTAGTAGTATGACTATGTGTCTATAGGAGTCTGAATCAGGGTAGGTGTATTTGGTCTTAACCTGAGACTTGCACCGCTAATACTTGCGACTATCAATATGCTTTGGTTTTGGTCGTCCAGGGCTTTAACCGGTTATGTGTACGCCTCTTCTGGGTATATTGAGAATCGTAGTGTATTGGGTGTGATGTCGAGATGGAAGTATCACTCCAGTCATAGTGGAGATGAGATGATCACTTAGGATACGGAACTGGTGCTCTTATGTACTGCAAGTCATCGGGATAATATGACTAGGTCATGATTATTTGATTATAGAGACTAGTTACCAGAGATCCGATATGTGCTTCGTACGAGGCAAACACATTTCCACCAAGCCCCAGCCTTGCACGTGACATCCGATACTAGATCGAAATACGTAAACTACGTATACTACGTCTGAATAGATCACATATTCCAGTAAGAATATTTCTGGAGAATTGGGTAGGCACGGTGCTTTGCTAGAAGCCAACCATGTCTTGTAAATCGGTAAAAATGTAGTACTAGATACGTACGTGTTTGGATAGTCCGATGACCGAATTTAATGCCAACATATCCGGGGATCTCATGGGTCGCTTCCCGAAGATTCACCGATGACGTATGACTCGCCTTTTTATTGAAAGTGTTCAATCAAAGTCCCAAGGATCACAAATCATGCATAAAAACCACATATGAACACATCAAAGGAGGTGCGGAATATACTCACATTGAATTTTGGTTTTGATGAATAAGAACAAGGTGCGATTTTGTCCCCTCCAAGCTCACGCAGTGGCTCCTCCTTGCAGTGGCTGTGCGATTTTGCTCCTCTTTGACCTCCAAGAATCGGCCATGCATGAACTCCATTGAAGCTCCAAGCTTTGAGATTCCATGCTCAAAAACTCACTTCCCTATCACCTTTGTATCACTCAAGGTGTGTGCTAGCACTTATCATCTTCCATTTTGCTTCTCAAATTTTCGGTGAAACCAGAAAAATAGAGAAGAAATCGCACCATGCGTGAAGGAGATGAAGAAGAAAAAGAGAGGGAGATGAGAGAAACCGTGAATGTTGCATGTAAGAGAGAGAAAAAGATTTTTAATATATAATCCTATTTATTTTCTTTTCCAAGTAAAATAAATAAAACATATATTCTTATCTTTTAATTCAAAAGTCAAAAGTTAAAACCAATAAAGCTTTTTTCATTTCATTTCAACTTTTAACTTTAAGTCACATCACATCTATTCACTTTAATAAAGTGACATATTGTCAAGTCACATCACTCAAAGTGACAATTAATTTGACGATTGACGCGACTAGCGATTTGACGCTTGATGTGACTCGCGTACCGCGCTCGAATTCGAAATGCGAATGCGCTCTCCCGCACATCTCCTCGGGCTCGGTTCGCTAATTCCCAATTAACGAATTTTCCGTCGCGTCGTAATTAAGTGATTACGCCTAGCGAATTCACTATTCACGTCGCTAACGAATTAATTCTAAATTAACTCGTCGTTCGCCCGAATTAAAATCTAATTTTATTCCGCGTCGAAATCCAATTTCGATTAATTATCAAATATATTAATTTAACGATTAATTCCAAATTAATCGTTCTCATCTCTTTAACGATATTTTATCCGAGATAAAATATCTCCGTAATTAATCCCAGATTAATTTTCTCTCTCATCGAATTAATCCCAGATTAATTCTATCTCTCTCTTCTAATTAATCCCAGATTAATTAAATTGCGAGTAATACGTCATCGGTGAATCTTCAGGAACCGACCCATGAGATCTCCGGATATGTTGGCAGTAAATACGATCGTCGGACTGTCCGAACACGTAAGTACCACCCTCGTACTACGTTTATATCGATTTACAAGACAAGGTTGGCTTCTAGCAAAGCGCCATGCCTACCCAATTCTCCAGAAATATTCTTACAGGAATATATAGATCTGTATCAAGAGTAGTATACCGTAGTATATTGTGTATATCGGCCCAGTATCGGATAATCACGTGCTAGGGCTGGGGCTGGATAAGTGTCTGCCCCCGTCCGAAGCACATGTCGGATGTCTGGTAACATAGTCTCTATAATCGGATATACATGACCTGGTCACAATATCCCGATTGGTTGCGCAACACTCAAGAGCACTAGTACCATATCCTGCGTGACATCAACTCCATATGACTGAAGTGACACTTCCGTCTCGACATCACACACACAATATACACTGCGACTCTCTGATAAACCCAGAAGCGGTGTACACAGAACCGGTTTAAAAGCCCTGTACCACCAAGACCAGAGTCTTCTACCGATTATCGCAAGTATTAGCGATGCAAGTCTCAGGTTAAGACTATACACACCTACCTCGATTTCGGCCTCCCATAGACACATAGTCATAATACCAATGGATTCCGAGGGGTCTATCCAGAGCGAACTGTTTCCCGTACCATCGGTGAAACACAACCTCCTATCGCACTTGCATAAGTATCCAATACTTATATATATGAGAACTATGATCCGTTGCCCTCACAACGCGCACAAGTGCAATACTAGCCTATTCGCATTATCGATGTCCAGTCTCGATAATACTTCGGCTAGGGATATTTAATGATTAATCCTTCGGGGATTGATACTGTCTCATATCATCTCATCCAGGAACTAATCATATGGACCTCTCTTCATTTATACATCTATGGTGACTAATCACAATGTGAGAGAGTGCAATTTCCTTCCTTGTCACATAGTTAATTTGTACAGCAACACCGTGATCTGTACAAATAGTGACGCTATGGGTCATATTATCCACAATTATTAATCTGGGATTAATTATAGGAGAGAGAAATTAATCTGGGATTAATTACGGAGATATTTTATTGGGATAAAATATTATTAAAGAGAGGAGAACGATTAATTTGGAATTAATCGATAAAATAATATATTAGATATATTATACGAAATTGGATTTCGATGCTAAATTGAAATTAGATTTTAATTCGGGCGAACAAGTTAATTTAGAATTAATTCGTTAGTGACGTGAATAGTGATTTTTCTAGGCATAATTATTTAATTACGTCCCAACGGAAAATTCGTTAATTTAGAATTAGCAAACCCGAGCCCGGGAGTGTTTGCGGGCGCACTCGCATTTCGAATTAAAGTGCGGCCCACAAGTCACATCAAGCGTCAAATCACTAGTCAATTGATTGATGTGATGTCTAGTCACTTTGAGTGATTGACAACATGTCACTATTGATTGATGGTGGTAGTTGGAAGGCATGAATTGTTTTTTGCCTTTGACTTTTTTTTTGAAAATGAAAAATGTATATGTTTAAATTGATTTTGGAAATCAATTAACAAAAAGACACACACATTTTTCTCTCTTCTCTCTTCTCTCCCTCACATCACGGCCCAGGGGCCTTTTTTCTTCTTCTCTTTTCTGGTTTGCCGAGAACTAGAGGAAGTGATAAGGAAATTTTTGGCGGGCAAAATTTCCGGAGTGCTAGCACGCTTTAAGGTCTTGTGAAGGTGATAGGGAAACCGACTTGTGAGCTGGAATCACCATTCGAAAGCTTGGAGCTTGGACCGAAAATGGAGCAGAAAAATCAGCCCAAAGCCGTGACATCAAGGAAGGAAAAGCTAGAAGATTTTGATGTTCCTCACGTGGCAAAAGCCGATCGTTGTAAGTATGATTCTGCCAATGCTTTTACGAGTATTCACATATATATGTTTCTTGCTTGAAATAGATCTTGGGACTTAATAGAAACCCAACAATGGTATCTTGAGCCATTTTGAGCATGAAACTGGTTAGGGTAAAATTTGGGTAAAATCATTTTGAGCATGATTTGATTAAATTATTGATTGAGTATGCTTGAATGATGTGTATTGAATTTGTATGATCAATTTTCATGAAATATTGATTGGATCAATTTTTCCCCAATTGTTAGGCTTGGCCGAATCTATCTTGCCCTAATGTCATGGTATTTTTTGTGTTTTTGATCATTGGATGAGTTGGAAAAATTGGTAATGTTGATTATGGATTTATTGGATTGAAACCGAATCGGACAAAAAAAAACCAAAAAACAAAACCCCAAAATGTCGGACTTATAAGCATGAAAATGATTTGATTTTTTTATTCAAATGTGTTGGACATGTGTTGATGATAAAAGCATAATTAATTAGGCTAATTTGTGTTTTGGAAATATTAATTTGGTAATTATTATGGCATACACTTTGGTTAATTTAATTATGAAATTTGGAATTTTGAAATTAAATTATTGGGCTTATTTTGGAATTGGGCTTTTAGAGTTGTAATTGGGCTTAATGGGCTTGGTTGGGCCAAGTTTGGTTTAGGCTATTGGTTGGATCCAATTGGGCCCAAAACAATATCCATAAAGTCCAATTATGACTTAATGGACCTTTAATTTTTAATTGGGCCTAAATTGGTTTCTTGGCAATAAGGGTGATTCCTTAAATGGGCTTGGTATTTGGGTTTGACCCATATTGACCAAAAGTCCATGCCTTAAGAAATAATTGAAAGCCCATTGGACTTTAATTAAATTAACATTGGATGTTAATCGGGCTTTGAGACCCGTAAAGATTAGATTTAGAATCTAAGTCGCTAAAGGTTCATTAAAAAGTGTAATATTTATTTGGAATTAAATATGAATTAGTATTAAACAAATTAAATTGGATTTAATTTTGTAGTTTAATATAATTCAAGAATTCGTACTTTGAGTACTTATTCGCAAAACGAGTTGGACTCGCGCAAATCAAATCGTTGTTTGAACATTGGATGGTCATTAATATTCAGATTAATTAATTGGATTAGATTGATTGATAACATGCTTGTGTGAATACATGGATGCGATGTATGAATAATGTATATCGGATGGATATTAGATGGGTGAGGGCAATTTTGGAAATTGTTGTAATAAATTTAGAATTTATTAAATTGGACCTGCGTGTCCAGCCTATTACCTCCTTACTCTGTGTATTTCTCTTCTCTTCTCTCTCACATATTCCCCTCAATGTAAATGAGGTTTCTTTAGAAGTGTTATGTAATCGGGTAGAAGTAATACTTGTGCTAGCGGGAGAGAGGAAATGGAGAGATTTGTTCTAGGAACAATGTGTTTAAATATCCATCCGCATATCATTATTATATTTATTTTTTACGCGCCTTATTATGTGTTTAGAATGCATGTTTAAGGTGTATGATGATGAGACCTTAACAAAGATAATTAATTGGTTGCCAATTACACGCGAAAAACCCTCAAAACATATTAAGCGTTTTTCCTTCCATTGAGTGATTCTTACTCAAGATCCAAGACTGGCACTGGTTTGTTGCCAAAGTCAAGACCTTTGTCCATCGATGATGTGTTTGAATCATGAAAGCTTTGTTCCATATCGGTGTCTTGTCCAAGTTGTGATTTGTTGGCCAAAGTCAAGATCACTTCTTGTCCATCGACATTGATTACGAAGCTTTCCAAGGTCAATGGGTTCCACTTAACTGGATCACTAAGTTTGTTGTGCAAAGCCAAGGCTTAGTTGATTCAGAGGAAAAAGGTTAGGCAATATATTGGATATATTGGCAATATATATATATGTTTCGGACTTGGATGTCCACCTACTGGATCTAGGAATTGGATGGGATCCAATTGATCTTAGAGATCTACCTAGTTAATTATCATACAATTTGTTGGCAAAGTCAAGATTGTGTGTTATTTAACGGGATCCTAGCCCACTAGGAAACAAGGTTTCCCGAGTACTCCACAAAAGGGTTAGAGGCTCGCCGAAAAATAGTGGGAGGCAAGTATTAATTTGCAATATTCGTTTAGTTACTTTGCCATACGTTCATTTCAAATTTTTCCGTCATATATTAATATATTAGTTGGACTAATATTTAATCGTTGTTTTAAATAAACAGTTGGACTATATTCAAACTATTTCATTTATAGTTGATTATATAATTGGATTATAGTAATCAATAATTTGAATTACTATTTCAATAATAGTTGATTTTATAATTAGATTATAGTAATCAATATAATTGAATAACCATTAAATTATTATTGATTATATAGTTAGACTATAGTAATCATTATAATAAATAGTACCTAAAATCGTTGATTAAATAGTTGGACTATTAGAATCAAGATAATTGAAAGATTAGTGTTTAAAACATAATCCTGGGTAAAATGTATTTAAACGCTTTAATTTTCAAATTGGGAATAATGATTCAGGATAGTCCTGAAAACCGAGAAGTTACTTTATTTGATAAAATAACATCTAGGCCTAAGCCGGAGTTAAGCAAATAGTAGAACATGATATTTGGAATATTCATGTGATGATAACTTTAGTGCTTAATCCATTAAGCTTGCCAAAAAGACTCCTTAATTTCTTAATCAGAACTAAGGATTAGATCCTTATAGTATGATAATGAAATTGAAGGATCTTCATAGATCTATCATTAGATCTTAGAAGTACTGAATTGCAATAATAAACTTTGGAGAGTTAATGGCTATTCTCAAGGAGACAAAGCCAAAGTTTGCAATAAGGCAAGAAGCGCAAGGTGCACTTTACTTCGACATCCGGAAGGCCAAGGCTTGGCCAAAGGCTTCTAGGGTGTGAAAAAGGGGCAAAGGCAAATCATTATAATATACTTCTGGGAAGATAAAGGACATATCCCAAGATGTCTACCTAAACTGTGGCAAACGGGGTCACTGAAGCGTGACTTCCGTATGGACAAGGCAGACATGAAGGAATTGAAGACGGTGCAAGGCTCGACTTCAAATATGTTTGTCATAAACATGTTCGCTACTAGTATTAAAATTGGATTTTAGATACTGATGTGGTACATAAATATGTCCTGGTGTGCAGAATACTGATAAGCAGGATACTGACTTCAGTGAGATTTATCTGTGAATCAGAAACAGGACGACAGTCGCTGTTTTAACCGTAGAAACCTAAGTTTAGGAACTACCCTTCGGTGTGTACTTAAATTAGGAAACTGTTGTAATGTACCTAGTTTGACTAGAAACATTATCTCTATATCAGGGTTTAACCCGTTGCGGGTATACCTTTATATTCTAGAACACTAAAGTGTTTTATTTTATAAAGATGATATTGAGATAAACATTAGATGTGAATAACAGAATTTATATTTTGAATATAAATAAATCTCAAACGTATAACATGACAAACAAATAGCTCAAACTGATTTGATCATAAGAGACTTAAATGTGGCATTGTTGTCTGGGACACAATAAACAAGACTCGTATATCCACACTTTCGAAGAGTGGGTACTAGGACAAATTTGATTCTATTCAAATAATGTCTACGAATCTAGTTTATAGGCAAAATGCCTAAAACACCTTTTACTTGGTAAAAGTGTAAATGCCACCGATCTGTTAGCCCTCGTTCATAGTGACGTAAGTGGGCCCATGTCTAGCTAGGCTAGACGTGGATATGAATGTTTCGTGACCTTTACGGATGTGGCATCGCATTATGGTTATGTGTTTCTTTTGAAACACAAATCGGAAACTTTTAGAGTTTTCGACACGAAGTAGATAAACAGATCGGCTAAAGTATTAAAACTGTCACGGTTAGACCATGATGAAAATACTTAAGCAATAAGTTTCTAAATACTTGAAAGAGTATAGTATTCTTTCAATGAGGACTCCTCCCGGAACACGTCAATTTGACGGTGTGTCCGAACAGAGAAACCAAATTTTGTTGGACATGATAAGGTTAATCATGAGTCGCTCTGAGCTACCATTTCCTTCAAAGGATACGCTTAAAACAGTGCAGAACTTATTTTGAATAAGGTTCCATAAAAATCTGTTAGACAGACTTCATATTAGATATGAAATATGAAAGAAACTGGGTTTTCTCATTCCTGAAGATTTGGGTATGCTAGGCATATGTTTGGATGATACCAAACTAAAACCCAAATTGAATAAGTGCCTAGTTGTAGGTTATCCTAGGGAAACCAAAGTATAGTACTTATACAACTCACTAGAGAACAATGTAATTGTTGTCACCATGCGGTTTTCCTAAGAGGAATACCTATATGCAGTGGTAAGTGAAGGAAAGTAAAACTCGATGAAAATCGGAGTAATACTATTCCAGGCACCAATTCCTTAATGGAACACAAATAGTTCATCAAGGATGAAACTATACCAATAATCTTCGAATACACAAGAACCAGCGAAGGAGTCGGAGAGAGTCAAAAACAACCTGGGAGGTATGGGTTTCTGATCTCACCTCATAAAGATGTCAATCTTATTGAGGAATACGAACTGACTACGTATGAGGAAGTGATACAAGGTATCGACTCCCTATTATGGCAAAGTGCCATGAAGTCCGAAATGGATTCCATGTATACCAACCAAGTTTAGATACTTGTTGATTTACCGCAAGGTATTGTGCCTATTGGTACTATATAAGTCTTCAAGGAAGACATACATGGAAGGCAACATACCAACGTACTAAGCTAGGCTTGTAGCGAAAAGGTATCGTTATCAACATTATGTCGATTACGATGAAACCTTTTACTCGTTGCCATGGTTAAATCCATTTGGATAATGTTTGCTGATGCTGCATGTTTCATTTATGAAATATGGCAGCTGAATGGGTAAATCGCTTTCCTTAACGAAAACCTTTTGGAGGATGTTTATAACATCCTAACGGTTTTGTCATACCAAAACTAGCAAACAAGGTTTGCAGTTATTCGATCCATGTATGGATTGAAGCAAGCATTGCGTTCTTGGAACTATTGCGTTGATGTAATCATAATGGTATATGATTTAATTCAAAACGAAATTGATTCTTGTGTATAATAGGATTTTAGTGGGAGCGCACTGACAGTGAATGTCCTATAAATGATGACATGTCATTTCTTGGAAATGATATTCCCATAATACAATCGGTGAAAGCTTGGCTTTCATGAAAATTCTCCGTAGAATTCTTGGGAGAAACAACCTTTTATTCTAGGAATAAAGATCTACTGGGATAGATTTAAAGTTGTTGGCACTCTCCGAGAACTCGTACATTGATATAAATGTACGTGACCTGGTGTCTCATATCGCTTTGAGCATATGGAGTCACAATCAGTCCAATCCAAGTGATAGTCACTGGATTGATGTTAAGAACATCCTTTAGTATCTTAGATGAACTAAGGATGCTGTCATAATCTATGGAGAAGAGAACTTGAAGTGACTGGGTTCACTGCTGCAAGTTTCCTAACTGATAAAAACGACTATAAGTCGTAAGAACCGTACTATAAAGTTTGAATAACGGAACAGTGAGCTGGAAATCTTCCAAGCAAGATACTGTTACCGAATAAACAACAAAAGCGGGTTATTGCTGCAGCTGAGGCAGCAATAGAAGCCATTTGGATCGATAATAATCCTAATTAGATTATGAGTAGTTCTGTTAGCAGCTGAGCTAGGCTACATCACAGGCTAAAGAATTAATGGTCTCATCAACGATCCAATATATACTTCAATATTCATCTGATTCGTTCGGATCATACATCGTGGTGATGTGATGATGATCGAATAATCGCATCAGATGATAATCATACAAATCCGCTGAAAAAGCATTTTCTCAGCAGAAGTTTGAGCGAACCGTACATAGTTCGGGTGTAGGACACTTGAGTGATTGGCTATAGGCCAAGTGGGAGATTGTTGAACAGTTATGACCCATAGCATCACTATTTGTACATATCATGGTGTTTTTTTACAAATTAACTATGTGACAAAGGAAATTGCCCTTTTATCATTTGTAATTAGATTACCAAGATGTATAAATGATAGAAGGTCCATATGATTAGTTCCGGATTGATAAGATATGAGACAATATCAATCCATGAAGGTTTAATCATTAAATATCCCTAGTCGTAGTATTATCGAGACTGGACATCGATAATGCGGAATAGACTAGTATTGCACTTGTGCGTGTTATGGGAGCATAACGGCATAGTTCTCATATATTTGGGTATAGGATACTCATGCAAGTGTAATAGGAGGTTGTGTTTACCGATGGTACGGAAACAGCTTCGCTCTGGATAGACCCCTCGAATTCCATTGGTAGTATGACTATGTGTCTATGGAGTCCGAATCAGGGTAGGTGTATTTGGTCTTAACCTGAGACTTGCACCGCTAATACTTGCGACGATCAATATACTTTGGTTTTGGTCGTCAGGGCTTTAACCGGTCTGTGTACGCCTCTTCTGGGTATATTGAGAATCGTAGTGTATTGGGTGTGATGTCGAGATGGAAGTATCACTCCAGTCATAGTGGAGATGATGATCACGTAGGATACGAAACTGGTGCTCTTATGTGCTTCAGTCATCGGGATAATATGACTAGGTCATGATTATCTGATTATATAGACTAGTTACCAGAGATCCGATATGTACGGGGCAGACACATTTCCACAGCCTCAGGCCTTGCACGTGACATCCGATACTGGATCGAATACGCAATACTACGTATACTACGCTTGATTAGATCACATATTCAGTAAGAATTTCTGGAGAATTGGGTAGGCACGGTGCTTTGCTAGAAGCCAACCATGTCTTGTAAATCGGTAAAAATGTAGTACTAGGTACGTACGTGTTCGGATAGTCCGACGACCGAATTTAATGCCAACATATCCGGGGATCTCATGTGTTGCTTCTCGAAGATTCACTGATGACGTATGACTCGCACTTTATTAATCTAGGATTAATTATAGGAGAGAGAAAAATAATCTAGGATTAATTACGGAGATATTTTATCTGGGATAAAATATTATTTAAAGAGAGAGAGAATGATTAATTTGGAATTAATCGATAAAATAATATATTAGATATATTATACGAAATTGGATTTCGACGCTGAATTGAAATTAGATTTTAATTCGGGCGAACGAGTTAATTTAGAATTAATTCGTTAGCGATGTGAATAGTGATTTAGCTAGGCATATTTATTTAATTACGTCGCAACGGAAAATTCATTAATTTTGAATTAGCAAACCCGAGCCCGGAGTGTTTTGCGGCGCACTCGCATTTCGAATTATAGTGCGGTCCACAAGTCACATTAAACGTCAAATTACTAGTCAATTGATTGATGTGATGTCTAGTCACTTTGAGTGATTGACAACATGTCACTATTGATTGATGGTGGTAGTTGGAAGGCATTAATTGTTTTTTGCCTTTGAATTTTTTTGAAAATGAAAAATGGTATATGTTTAAATTGATTTTGGAAATCAATTAACAAAAAAGACACAACACATTTTTCTCTCTTCTCTCTTCTCTCCCTCACGCCTAAGGGGCCTTTTTTCTTCTTCTCTTTTCTGGTTTTGCCGAGAACTAGAGGAAGTGATAAGGAATTTCCACGGCAAAATTTCTGGAGTGCTAGCACTCTTTAAGGATCTTGCGAAGGTGATATGGAAACCGACTTGTGAGCTTGGAATCACCATTCGAAAGCTTGGAGCTTGGACCGAAAATGGAGCAGAAAAATCAGCCCAAAACCGTGACTTCAAGGAAGGAAAAGCTTGAAGATTTTGATGTTCCTCGTGTCGCGAAAGCCGATCATGTAAGTATGATTCCGCCATGCTTTTACGAGTATTCACATATATATGTTTCTTGCTTGAAATAGATCTTGGGACTTAATAGAAACCCAACAATTTAGAGATCGTAAATTTGAAAGTCGACTAAATTATACCATAAGGATTTGACATTGTTATCTATATCCCAGGTATAATATGGATAGCATGTGACGGAGAAATTATACGTATGCAATGACCTCGACTTGTAGTTTAGCGAGATTATATGTGGTCTTCATAATTCATGAGTGGGTGAATTACGGACATGAATAGGCTTGACAATAAGACCCGGACCCGTCCCGGGTCCGCATGGACTCGGACGACCCGGGTCCGGGAATAAAAAATCTTGACCCGGGTCTTAGAAATTTGGACCCGGGCGAATCCGAATCCGGACCCGGGTTCACACGGGTCCGGCCCGGATAGACCTGGGTCCGGAAAAAAAAAAATAAATATAATAAATTAAAATATAATGAAAAATACAAAATAATATGCATATATATATATATATATAATTTAATAGATTATAATTAAAAAATATAAAAGAATTGAAATAAAACTAATAAAATTGACAAAATGCAAATATAAATATAAAATATACAATTAAAAATTTAAAAAATTTATAAGAAAATAAAATAAAAAATAGTAAATCGGATATCCGGATCCGGACCAGGTAGATCTGGGTCCGGACCCGGGAATATTTACCTGGGTCCGGAACTAGACCCGAGATAAAGAAATTACTTCTGTATCCGGAACAGGATCCGACTGGACCCGGGTCCGGATCCTGATTTTGCCATCCCAATACACGAAATTGAATTTCGTGACAGATAAACCTAAACTTAGAGAGTCCCACAATATGAAATGTACTCGTTGAGCACTTGGGCAACACTTTATGAATAATACAGATTATTCATAATACTTCACCGGATTAAATGAGTTAATTCGAATCGTTTCAACGGTTGAACGAACACACATGCTTTAGGAAATTTTGGTCAATTAATAATTAATGTGTATTTGTATTTGATACAAAATTTGATTTGATAAATATTAATTAATTGTCAAATGAGACTTTGACACAAGCCGTTAATATATGTATTTTTTATTTAATGTAAATAAAAATACATATATATAATAATAATTAAATTAATTAATTAATTATTTAGATATTTAAATGTTAAATATTTGAATAATTAAATGATATTCTTTTTCATAATTGTTATGAAAAATGTTTAATTATTATTGGTTACATGTGGCATGTTTTAATTAAGCTTAAGGTGTGCAAATTTGACTTGCTAACATAAAGCTTGATTTAATTTAATTGAATTAAATTGGAAATTGACCAAATTACCCTCCTCTAAGTCGGTAATTACTAATTTTTAAAGTAAAAAATTTTGTTTTCTCTTCCAAGGGAATCCATGGCATAAACCCCTCTTCCAAATACTCTCCATATTTACTTGATGATTCAAGATGGAAAATTGAAGAAAATCAAGAAATAGCTTAAGGAAATTAGGAGAATTAAAGGTAATTCTTTAAATCCCTAAGCTTAGAAAGTATATTTCTTATTCTTGAGCATCTAGAGAGATTCTAGGGTTTCTTCTTTTCTTTAGAATTTGGGTGTTTTTGATTTGGAAGATGGAATAGAAGGCTTGGTTCATGTGTGAAGTGGAATTGAATGATATTATTGTAATATTTGTTCAATTTGATCATTTGATGATATGTTGCCATTCTAGAGTGTTATGACCACTCTTACAATGCCTATAATTGTTCTTGGGTGCTTCATTGGTGGTGGCTTGGATTGGTATTGTGATTAATGTGATTAATGTTAAGAAAATTGGATTAAAGCATGAAATATTGATATTTTTGGTTTCTGGATCAGATTTGGAAAACTAGGTTTATGGAGATCAAAATTATGTCATATAAATGTATTGGATGTGTTTTGGGTATTGGAACAATTGTCGCAAACTATTTCAAAGTTGAAATATGTGAAAACGACGAAAAACGACGTTACCGGGTGACTTTTGAGCCAACCGGATGACGGCTGCCCAAACAGTGAATTGTTCACTGTTTGGGCAGCCCATGAAATGCCCTAGTACTGTTGGGGCTAACCTGGACATCCCCCATGTGCATTGGGTAGTCGGTTCGGTCAAAAATGTGTTCTATACCATTTTGAGGAAAAACATTTTCGTAAAAATTTTGCGATGTTTCTTAACTATTTATGTCGTTATTTGATATCGAATAAATATGTTTAGGTGAAATATGAATGAATTATTCATATTGGATATTTAATAATTTATTTGGTAATTTAATAAGTTTTAAAATTACAATTTCACCCGAACCGCGAGCTTGCGTTGCGCCCGCGCTAACCCTAACAGAATCCTATTTAGAGGGAGAAAATATAACGACCTGGTAATCCCGACGACTGCTATATTGTAGATACATAATATAAATCATGTGCAAGTGTGTACGTGCTTGTAAAATTGTTTTGCGGAAATTCGGTAAATCTTTGTAGTTCCGATGTAAAATTTATCTTCAGTACTACTCCGAACAGCCCTTAGTATTTGGGCCATAACGTTTTGATAAGATCTCCAATTTTTATGAATTTTATATCGTTGGAAACTAAGATCGAGACCTAAAACTTTTGCGTTGGATATTTTTCCAAATTCGAATCAGAAACAAGAAAAAAATCGAGATTAACGTGACTGCTACAGTAAATTTCGAGAATGGCCTGGATTGGGTGATGTGGCACCATCTTAACCACTCATTTCATTACATGAATAATCAGTTTTTTCCCTATAAATAGGGGAGTATTCATTCATCTATTTACCAAGCCAAAATAATGAATGGGTTGATGAGCTTCCTCTAAAATATCTTCAATTGCCAATGTCATTTTTGAAGGCTGAAGTGATAATATCAAGCTTCATTCCAGACATGTGAGTCCCCATAATCATTTTTCTTCTCTAATTTTAGTTTGTGCATGAATTTTTGTTCTTATTTTCGAAATGCTAATGAACCTCAGTTTCCAACTTTGAGCATTTGAGCTTGAGACAAGTTGATAGCATATGTAGTCATGCCATTTCATTTAGATATAAGTATGTATTAGATTTGTTTATCAACATATACAAGTTTCCCAAATTTAGAGGGGGTTGGCCGAAAGTGATAAGGGATGGGGATTATTATTTTTGTTGTGTTTTGATGAAAATGAAAATGAAATTGTTTAGAATTGGATTCTTGGTTTGGAGTTGAAATCTCCCAATGTAGTGTGATCAAGCCATTGGCCATTTATGTATAGATTGATTATATTTTGTGAATTGATGATACTAGATAATGACTTGTGTTTGATTGAGGAAATGAAATGAGTTTATGATAAGTTGAGTTGAAGTTTGGATGAGAGTGTTGGAGATTGCTTTGAGTATTATCATTGAAAGGTTGATGTTTAGCCCTGAAATTGTGCGATAGGCGCGACGCCAAAGAGCTTGTGTCGCGATGCGTAACAAGGAGGTGCCCTCTGTCTCGACTTTGTTTGTGTGGGCGTCGCGATGCTCAACACTTGGCATCGCGACGCGGGCAGTAAGGTGCTCTCTGTCTCAGGTCTGATCATATGGGCATCGCGACGCGTAACACCTAACGCGTAACAAGAAAATGCCTCTGCCTCAGGTCCGACCAAGTGGGAGTCGCGATGCTCAACATCTGGCATCGCGTCGCGTACCTATTTCCTAGGATCAATTTCAGCCTATTTCAATTTCATCCTTAGATGTTATGGGCCACCGTGAGGGTTTTGTATCGGCACATATACATATATTATGACATGTTACAAGCATAGTTCATGACTTGTACTAATTAAGTTTATCGATTATAGATTATCGACATGAACCGCTATCTTTCTTCGATAAAGTGAAGTAGTGCCAGCCAGATTCCAAATCTGTGAGTGGACCTTTCTTTTTCAATTGATTTTACTTAATTGATTTTGATTAGAGACTTACTCTTTAAACGCAATAGGGCGTTAGCCAAGTGGATTTACAAATATATTATGAATGAGTATGTTTCAGAAAGTTTTTGATTTGAAAAGCATGATTCTATAATTTTTGGAGGCATGAGGGAAAACCCACCTCAGTTATGACTTATGGGAATTGATGGACACAGATGACGTGTGTTGGATAATATGTCCCATAGCGTCACTATTTGTACAGATCATTGTGTTGTTGTAGCAAATTAACTATGTAATAAGGAAATTGCACTCTCATCATTTGTGATTAGATCACCATAGATATATAAATGAAGAGAGGTCCCTATGATTAGTTCCTGGATTGAGATGATATGAGACAGTATCAGTCCACGAAGGATTAATCATTAAATATCCCTAGCCGTAGTATTATCGAGACTGGACATCGATAATGCGGAATAGGCTAGTATTGCACTTGTGTGCGTTGTGAGGGCACAACGACATAGTTCTCATATATATAAGTGTTGGATGCTTATGCAAGTGCGATAGGAGGTCGTGTTTCACCGATGGTTCGGGAAACAGCTTCGCTCTGGATAGACCCCGCGGAATCCCATTGGTAGTATGTCTGCGTGTCTATGGGAGGCTGCATCAGGGTAGGTGTATATGATCTTAACTTGAGACTTGCATCGCTAGTACTTGCGACAATCGGTAAACTTTGGTTTTGGTGGTTGGGGGACCTAAACTGGTTCTGTGTTCACCTCTTCTGGGTTTATCAGGAATCGTAGTGCACTGGGTGTGATGTCAAGATGGAAGTGTCACTTCAGACATATGGAGTTGATGATCGCGCAGGATACAGAACTAGTACTCTATAAAAAGGTTGCAACCGTCGGGACAATATGACTAGGTCAGTATTGCCCGATTCAAAGAGACTAGTTGCTTGATGTCCGATATATGTTTCGTACGGGGCAGACACATTTCCAGCCCCAGGCCTAACATGTGATCGTCCGATACTGGATCGATATACGCAATACAATACAATTGTATACTACGCTTGATATAGATCTTAATATTCTTTAAAGATATGTCCGGAGAATTGGGTAGACTTGGTGCTTTGCTAGGAGTCGACCTTGTCTCGTAAATCGGTAGAACGTAGTACTTGGTACGTACGTGATTCGGATACTCCGACGACCGTATTTACTGCCAACTTATCCGGAGATCTCATGGGTCGCTTCCCGATAATCCACCGATGACGCACAACTCGCACTCTTGAATAATCTGGGATTATATAGAAGAGAGAGAAAATTAATCTAGGATTAATAACGGAGATATTTTATCTAGGATAAAATATCGTCTAGAGAGAGATAACGATTAATTCGGAATTAATCGATAAATTAATATATTCGATATATTAAACGAAATTAGATTTCGACGCGGAATTAAAATTAGATTTTAATTCGGGCGAACGAATTAATTTAGAATTAATTCGTTAGCGACGTGAATAGTGAATTCGCTAGGCGTAATCATTTAATTACGACGCGACGGAAAATCGTTAATTTGGAATTAACGAACCTGAGCCCGAGTGTGATTGCGAGCGCATTCGTATTTCGAATTCGAGTGCGGCGACGCAAGTCACATCAAGCGTCAAATCATTTATCACATCAAGCGTCAAATCAAATGTCACTTTGAGTGATGTGATTGATTGATGTGATTGATTGATTGAAAGACATGTCACTTTATTAAAGTTGATATGACTTAAAGTTGATGTGAATGATGATGGACTTGACATAAAGTGTAAAGCATTTTGGAGGGAAAACTTTTTGGTTTTTGGCTCCAAAATTCATTTAATTTATTGGATGAAACTAAATGGATATTGATTATTATTTTGGAAAATATATCATCAAAAAGCTTTTACACTTTTTGGAATAAGTTAACACATTTCTTCTCTCTCATTTCTTTCTCTTCTTCTCACGCCCAATCCAAAATAGTGGACTGTTTTGAAGCCAAAAACCGTGAGCATGAGGGAAGCCAAGAGTGGGTTTTCATGGTGAAAATTCAAGTGCTAGCACACTTACGAGTCTTGCGAAGGTGGTAGGGAGGTTCACCCATGAGCCGGGATCTGTCGGACGAGGCTTGGAGCTCCGTTTTCTCAGCTCAAATCTGAAATTCGTGGACAGTGGACTGCTGCAGTTCATGCGCCAAAACAGTGAGTTTTTGGGCTTGAATCGTCTTCAAATCGACTCAACCGATCGATGTGAGTATTCCGCTACCTCTGTTGGTGTATTCACGCATTATTTTCATTGCTTGTTTGATCTTGGGACCTTAATAAAAACCAACAATGGCATCAAGAGCTTAGGTTCAAGCATGAAATTTGTAGGGCTTAAAATTTGGGTAAATGTGATTTGAACATGATTTGAATAAATTGATTGTTTGAGTATGCTTATAACATGTTTAATTTCATTTTGGTTGGACTAATTTGATGAAAAATGATTTGGAATTATTTTCCCCAAAATATATACCTTGGCCGAATAGGAATTGGAATTTTGGATCTTGGATTTTTTGATTTTTGATTCATTTGATGAGTTAGAATCATTTAGGTTGATGTTAATTTGAATCGAATTGGATTGGATTTGGAATTGAACAAAAACCCCAAAATCTTTATGTTGGCTGAATAGGTATATTGCCCTAATGTCTTGGTAATTTTGATTTTGTGACATTGGATGTGTATGAAATCATTTAGGATGGTGATTTGATGTCGATTGTAGGTTCGATTGGATCGAAACCGAATCGGACACAAAATCCCTCCTTGGCCGAGAGCTTTAAAGCATGTAAATGGGTTTGATTTTTCATTTTATGTGTTTGACATGTGATAATGAATTAAGCATGATTAATTGGACTAATTTAGTGTTTTGGAAATGTTGATTTAGTTGATTAATCATATAATGCACTTTTGGTAATTAAATTGTGAAAATTGGATTTTTGGATTTAATTATTTGGGCCTAATTTTGGAAATTGGAATTTAAAGTTGTAATTGGGCCTATTGGGCTTGATTTATCAAATTTGGTTTAGGCCAAATGGATTGGATCCAAAACCTTAACCATAAAGCCCAAATGCGACTAATGAACCTTTAAAGTTCAATTGGGCCTAATAGGCCAAGATTGATTTATGGGCTTATGGGGTAAATCCCGGATTGGACTTTGGTTATCGGTTTGACCCGAGTTGACCAAAAGTCCACGCCTTAAAAATCAATTAAAAGCCCATTGGACTTTAATTGAATTGACGTTGGACGTTAATCGGTCTTTTAGACGCGTTACGATTAAATTTGGAATTTAAATCGTAAAAGGTTTATTAAATAAAGTGCAATATTTAATTTGGAATTGAATAGTGAATTAGTATTAAATGCATGTTAAATTTGATTTAATGATGTAGTTTAATTTAATTCATAAATTCGTGCTTTGAGTACTTATTCGCAAAAACGAGTTTGACTCGAACAAAATCAAATCGTTGTTTGAACATTGGATGATCACTTAATTATCAGATTAATTAATTTGATTAGATTGATTGATAGCATGCTTATGTGTGTGAATACGTGGTTGTGTTGAATGAATAATGTATATCGGATGGATATTAGTTGGGTGGGCAATTTTAGAAATTGTTGTAATAAATTCGATTTATTAAATTGGACCTGCGTGTCCAGCCTTATCACCTTCATTCTCTTTGTATTCTCTTCTCACCTATTCCCCTCTATGTATATGAGGTTTCTTTAGAAGTGTAGTGTAACAGGTAGAAGTAGTACAAGTGCTAGCTTGAGTGAGAAAGGGAGAGATTTGATCTAGGATCAATGTGTAAAGTATCCATCCGCATATCATTATTATTTATTTTCATACTCGCTTTATTATGTATTTAGAATGCATGTTTAAGGGTGTATGATGATGAGACCTTAACAAAGATAATTAAATTAGTAGCCAATTTGCACGCGAAAAACCCTCATTCTATATTAAGCGATTATCCTTCCATTGAATGATTCTTATTCAAGATCCGATTGGCATTGGTTTGTTGGACAAAGTCAAGACCTTGTCAATTGGATGTATTTGAATCATGAGGGTTTTGTTCCATATCGGTGTCTTGTCCAAGTTGTGATTTGTTGGCCAAAGTCAAGATCACTTGTTGTCCAACGACATTGATTACGAAACTTTCCTTGTCAATGGGTCCCCCTTAACTGGAGTCATTAGGTTTGTTGTGCCAAAGCCAAGGCCTAGATGATTCGGAGGATATGGTCAGGAAAATGTATTAGATACATTGGCGTAAATAATATGTTTAGGACTTGGATGTCCACCTAACCGGATCTAGGAATTGGATTGGATCCAATTGATCTGTGAGATCTACCTAGTTAAATAGCATACAGCTTGTTGGCCAAAGTCAAGGTTGTATGTTATTTGATAGGATCCTAGCCCACTAGGAAACACGGTTTCCCGAGTACTCGACAGAGGGTTAGAGGCTCGACGAAAAATAGTGGGAGGTAAGTATTGAATTTGCAACAATCGTTCAATCACTCGCTAAACACGCTCATTTATATTTTACTCGTCACATTAATCAAAAGTATTAGTTGGACTAATATTTATGTTGTTTTAAAAATATATATATAGTTGGACTATATACAAACTTATTCAATATATAGTTGATTTTATAATTGGATTATAGTAATCAATATAATTGAATTAAAATAATAGTTGATTTTATAATTGGATTATAGTAATCAATATTAAATTATAGTTGATTAAATAATTGGATTATTGTAATCATTATAATAAATAGTACCTTATTAAAAATTGATTAAATAGTTGGACTATTAAAATCAAGAAAGAATTGAAAGGTTGAATATTTAAAATATATAATCCTTGGGATTAATGTTTTAAATGATTTAATTTTCAATTGGGAATTAATAATAGGTTAATTTATTTGATAAAATAACTTATTATGACTAAGCCCATAATTAAGCAAATAGTAGAGCATAAAATCTTTGGAAGATTTATGTGATGATGACTTTAATGCTTAATTAATATACTTATAATAAATCTATCTTTAGATTTAAAAGTATCAAAGTTTGCAATTGGGCATGTAGCACAAGGTGCACATCGTTTCGATATTCCGAAACCCAAGGCTTGGCCAAAGGTTTGTGAAATATTGAAAAGGATAATTGACATATCCCGAAGTGACTACTATTTGGATATGGAAGACACGAAGGAATTAAAGAAAGGGCGAGGCTCTAACTTTAAAAATATTTGTCAAAGTTATGTTCACAACTAGTATTAAAATTAGATTTTAAATACTTAGTGTGGTACATAAAATTTATGTATTGATGTTCAGAATCCGCTATGAGCTGGATACTGACTTCAAGCCAAGATTTCTCTGCAAATCGGAAAACGGGACGAAAGTCGCTGTTTCGACCGCAGATACCTAAATTTAGGAACTACCCTTCGGGTATGTACTTAAATTAGGAACTGTTATAATGTAACTAGTTTGACTAGAGACATTATCTCTATATCAGTGTTTAATCCATTCTGGATAAACCTTTATATTCTAGAACACTATGTGTTTCATTATATAAAGATGATACTGAGATAAATACATTAGATGTAAATAACAGTATTTATATTTTGAATATAAATAAAATCTCAAACATATAAAATGACAAATAAATAGCTCAAATTGATTTGATCGATAAAGACTTATTTGTGGCATTGTTGTCTAGGACACAATTAAACAAGACTCGTATATCCACACTTTTGAAGGTGGGTACTAGGACTGATTTGACTATTCAAATGAGGTCTGCGAATCTAGTTTATTAGGTAAAGTACCTAAAATACTATTTACATGGTAATAGTATAAGGGCCACCGATCTGTTAGCCCTATTCATGGTGAAGTTAGTGGGCCCATATCTAGCTGGACTAGATGTGAACATGAATGTTTCGTGACCTTAACGGATGTAGCATCACGTTATGGTTATGTGTTTCTTTTGAAGAACACAAATCGGAAACTTTAAAGTTTCGACACGAAGTAAACAAACAGATCGGCTATAGTATTATTCCACCACGGTAAGACCGTATTGGAAAATACTTAAGCAGTAAGTTTCATATATACATGAAAGAGTACGGTATTCTTTCATATGAGGACTCCTCTCAAGACACGTCTGTTAGACGGTGTGTCCGAACTAAAACCGAATTTTGTTGGACATGATTAGGTTTATCACGAGTCGCTCTGAGCTACTATTTCCTTCTACATGATATGTATTTACAGTGCAAAACTTATTTAGAATAAGGTTCCATGAAAATCTGTTTGACAGATGTCATATAGGATATTAACAGGGAAGAAACGGGGTTTCTCATTCCTGATAATTTGGGTATGCCAGGCATAACGTTTGGATGATACCAAACTAAAAGACCCAAATTGGATAAGTGCCAATATAGGTTTTCCTAAGGGAAACCTTAAGTATAGTACTTGTAAATCTCACATGAGAACAATGTGATTGTTGCTCACCATGCGGTTTTTCCTGAGAGGAATACCGATATGCAGTGGTCAGTGGGAGGATAGTGATACTCGATGAAAATCGGAGTAATACTGTTCTAGGCACGAAGTCCGTAATGGAACACAAACAGTTCATCAATAATGAATCTGTACCATTAATCTTCAAATACACAAGAACTTCGTAGATCGGATAGAGTCAGAAAAAAACCTAGGGTATGGGTTTCTGATCTAACCTCATAAAGATGTCAATCTTATGGAGGTGTACCATCCGACTACGTTTTGAGGAAGTGATACGATGTGTCGACTACCTATTATGGCAAAGTGCCATGAATCCGAAATGGATTCCATGTATAACAACTATTTTGGATACTAGTTGTACCACAAGGCATTGTGCCTATTGGTACATTAAATGTCTTCAAGGAAGACATACATGGATGGGAACATACCAACGTACAAAGCTAGGCTTTTGACGAGAAGGTATCGTTATCAACATCGTGTTAATAACGGTTCAACCTTTTGCCTGTTACCATGGTAAATCCATTTTGAAGATGCTTGTTGATAACTGTATATTTCATTTATGAAATATGTCAGTTGTAAATCAAAATCGCTTTCCTGAAAAGGAAACCATTTGGAGAATGTTTATAACATTCTGACGATTTTGTATAACCGACAAACAAGGTTTGCGGATTATTCAATCCATGTTTGGATTGAAGCAAGCATAAAGTTCTTGGAACTGTCGTTTTGAAATAATCATAATGGTTTATGATTTGACTCAAAACAAAATAATTCTTGTGTATATAAGGAGGTTAGTGGGAGAGCGCACTGACATTGAAATTCCCATAAAGCAATTGGTGAAAGCTTGGCTTTCATAGATATTCTTTCATAGAAATTCTCCATAGAATTCTGGGGAGTAACAACCTTTATTCAAGGAATAAAGATCTACTGGGATAGATTTGGAGTTGTTAACACTCTCTGGGAAATTGTACATTTAAAATGAACTTGTATTGGTGTCTCATACGCTTCGAGCATATGGAGTCACAATCGGGTCAATCCAAGTGATAGTCACTGGATTGATGTTAAGAACATCTGTTAGTATCTCTGAGAACTAAAGATGCTTTCTTATACTATGGAGAATGAGAACTTGAAGTGACTGGGATCACTGCAGCAAGTTTCCAAACAATTAAATACTACGGTACTATAAAGTTTGAATAACGGGACAGTGAGCTGGAAATCTTCCAAGCAAGATAACTGTTGCCGAATAAACAACAAATGCGGATTATTGCTGCAGCTGAGGCAGCAATAGAAGTCTTTTGGGTCGAAATAAATCTAATTAGATTAGATGTAGTTCTGATAGCAGCTGAGCTAGGCGTCAGCAAAGGCTAAGGAATTAAAGGTCTCATCGACGATCCAGATATATACTTCTATATCATCTGATTCGTTCGGATCATACATCGTGGCGATGTGATGATCGTATAAATCGCGTCAAACGATAATCAAACAAATCCGCTGACGAAAACCTTTTCTCAGCAATTTGAGCGAACCATACATAGTTCGGGTGTTGGACACTTGAGTGACTCGCTATGTGCCAAGTGGGAGATTGTTGGATAATATGTCCCATAGCGTCACTATTTGTACAGATCATTGTGTTGTTGTAGCAAATTAACTATGTAATAAGGAAATTGCACTCTCATCATTTGTGATTAGATCACCATAGATATATAAATGAAGAGAGGTCCCTATGATTAGTTCCTGGATTGAGATGATATGAGACAGTATCAGTCCACGAAGGATTAATCATTAAATATCCCTAGCCGTAGTATTATCGAGACTGGACATCGATAATGCGGAATAGGCTAGTATTGCACTTGTGTGCGTTGTGAGGGCACAACGACATAGTTCTCATATATATAAGTGTTGGATGCTTATGCAAGTGCGATAGGAGGTCGTGTTTCACCGATGGTTCGGGAAACAGCTTCGCTCTGGATAGACCCCGCGGAATCCCATTGGTAGTATGTCTGCGTGTCTATGGGAGGCTGCATCAGGGTAGGTGTATATGATCTTAACTTGAGACTTGCATCGCTAGTACTTGCGACAATCGGTAAACTTTGGTTTTGGTGGTTGGGGGACCTAAATTGGTTCTGTGTTCACCTCTTCTGGGTTTATCAGGAATCGTAGTGCACTGGGTGTGATGTCAAGATGGAAGTGTCACTTCAGACATATGGAGTTGATGATCGCGCAGGATACAGAACTAGTACTCTATAAAAGGTTGCAACCGTCGGGATAATATGACTAGGTCAGTATTGCCCGATTCAAAGAGACTAGTTGCTTGATGTCCGATATATGTTTCGTACGGGGCAGACACATTTCCAGCCCCAGGCCTAACATGTGATCGTCCGATACTGGATCGATATACGCAATACAATACAATTGTATACTACGCTTGATATAGATCTTAATATTCTTTAAAGGATATGTCCGGAGAATTGGGTAGACTTGGTGCTTTGCTAGGAGTCGACCTTGTCTCGTAAATCGGTAGAACGTAGTACTTGGTACGTACGTGATTCGGATACTCCGACGACCGTATTTACTGCCAACTTATCCGGAGATCTCATGGGTCGCTTCCCGATAATCCACCGATGACGCACAACTCGCACTCTTGAATAATCTGGGATTATATAGAAGAGAGAGAAAATTAATCTAGGATTAATAACGGAGATATTTTATCTAGGATAAAATATCGTCTAGAGAGAGATAACGATTAATTCGGAATTAATCGATAAATTAAACGAAATTAGATTTCGACGCGGAATTAAAATTAGATTTTAATTCGGGCGAACGAATTAATTTAGAATTAATTCGTTAGCGACGTGAATAGTGAATTCGCTAGGCGTAATCATTTAATTACGACGCGACGGAAAAATCATTAATTTGGAATTAACAAACCTGAGCCTGAGTGTGATTGCGAGCGCATTCGTATTTCGAATTCGAGTGCGGCGACGCAAGTCACATCAAGCGTCAAATCATTCATCACATCAAGCGTCAAATCAAATGTCACTTTGAGTGATGTGATTGATTGATGTGATTGATTGATTGAAAGACATGTCACTTTATTAAAGTTGATATGACTTAAAGTTGATGTGAATGATGATGGACTTGACATAAAGTGTAAAGCATTTTGGAGGGAAAACTTTTTGGTTTTTGGCTCCAAAATTCATTTAATTTATTGGATGAAACTAAATGGATATTGATTATTATTTTGGAAAATATATAATCAAAAAGCTTTTACACTTTTTGGAATAAGTTAACACATTTCTTCTCTCTCATTTCTTTCTCTTCTTCTCACGCCCAAATCCAAAATAGTGGACTGTTTTTGAAGCCAAAAACCGTGAGCATGAGGGATGCCAAGAGTGGGTTTTCATGGTGAAAATTCAAGTGCTAGCACACTTACGAGTCTTGCGAAAGTGGTAGGGAGGTTCACCCATGAGCCGGGATCCGTCGGACGAGGCTTGGAGCTCCGTTTTCTCAGCTCAAATCTGAAATTCGTGGACAGTGGACTGCTGCAGTTCATGCGCCAAAACAGTGAGTTTTTGGGCTTGAATCGTCTTCAAATCGACTCAACCGATCGATGTGAGTATTCTGCTACCTCTGTTGGTGTATTCACGCATTATTTTCATTGCTTGTTTGATCTTGGGACCTTAATAAAAACCAACAACGTGTGCACGCGTAGTTTAGGGCTAGGGAGACAGCGATACGTAACAACCATAGTCCATAGATTCATGGTCAAGATGATAGCATTGATCAGCACATCTGGCTCTAGTTTAGTGGCTTGGGGGACAGCGATACGTAACGCCCCTTGATCATTATATTTCAAGGCTAAGGGGACGGCGATACGTAATGCCCCTAGACCCTAGATTTAGGGACAGGGTGGTGGCATGCAATAGGGGACAGCAATACGTAATTCCCCAATGGTATGAATTTGCACACCTGGCTCTAGCTCAGTGGCTTGTGGGACGACGATACGTAACGCCCCAAGACCATTAGTTTAGCGTATGGGGGGATGTCGATACGTAACGCCCCAAGACACTAGTTTAGGCGTATGGGGGAACGACGATACACAACGCCCCTACACGTCAGATTTTCCGAGATAGATTTCTAGAGATAGATTTTCAGAGAAAGATTTTCAGAGACATATTTTTAGATATACGATTTTCAGACACACAACAGTTTTATGAAAGATTTTCAGAAAGAATTTAGTTTTACATAAAATCCAAGAGTTTTACATACAGAAAGGATTTTTAGAAAGATTTTTCCAGAAGGAGAATTGGTTTCAGATAAGAAAAGAAATTTCAGAAATGATCAGTTTTTCTCGAGATGATTTCAAATTCAGAAAAATGAATTTCTTTGTCAAGTATTTCAGTTTCATTTTTAAAACTGTCCATTCGCTAGGTCGTTCAAATGATTTAACCCACCCACTCCAAGTATTTCTGTTTTGCAGGTATACCCGGAGGATGAGCTTGAGAGGATAGATAGTGATGGCAGTCACTAGGGTGTTCGGGTCCACCAGATCAAGTCAGAGACACAGTTCAGTCAGAGTCAGAGTAAATTCATGTATCAGTCAATTGTATAGTCAAGATTGTGTGTAAAAAGAGTTAAAGTGTCCATGACATAGTTATAAGTGTATTGTTATTGAGTACATACTTATGAATATTATGTTGTATTTCATGTTATTAAGTTGGGCAATGGTCCATATGCATGAGTTTGGGATTGAGATGTGATTAGTAGTGAAGATCATAGGTAGAATGTCGGAGGCTCAGAGGGATAGGTCGGCCTATTCCCTGCCGATAGCATCTCCGAGAGAGAGATGTTACAAATTTAAACACAATAATAGTTTTAATAGCATACATGGGACAAACACGAATAGAAGAATACGAAAACTAAATAAAGTTTAAATGCGGAAATAAATTATTACAACAATAATAAGATAACGATTAACCAGGTTAAACGACGCCTTTATTAGGCCTATCTTCGGAAAGGTTTGACCGGACATGGCACCGGCAGGATGTATTACGTTCTCCAGAAATACAGAATTACAATAATAATAGGTGAAATAATGTCATAAACCAATTACAAGATTAAAACTAGTAAAATGAACAATAAGTAGTAGTAACAGTTTCGGTAACTAAGACAGTAAACAAACAATAATGACATTTCCAGAAACTAAGATAATAAACAAATACAATGAGCATGTATTTTGACACAACAATGATTGAACAAATGAAAAGGTCGTCCCCCTAGTGGTATGTGAAGTTGTATCCCGACTGCAGACTATATTACCGTCCAGTCGAAATTAGCTATGAAACTTACGTCGGGGTTTCCATCCTATATACCACGGGGATCCTACGGATGAATATCAGAAGTGTCTGGTCAGAAATTGGACAAGTCTTGTCAGACATCCTGTTAGGGTTGGTGCTCGGAGTGCCAATCCGGATCATATTTATGTCCGATTCATAAATACGAACAATTCTTTTTTCCATAATATTACTTATTTAATGGTAACACCTCTTGTCTTTTATACACATATTCGATCTAATTACGATTAGATATCTAATTATGATTAGATTGAAACTAAATCTGATTTAGTGATATGTATATATTAGACAAAGACCATAGGATTTACAACGTAGTGCGCAGTTACGACGTAGTTTGTAATTGACATTGGGAAGCGTCACTATAAGTTGTATATCTTTAAATACAGTTCCTGGTCAAGATTTACTAACACGGGTCGGTTAGTAAAATCCATTGAGACCAGTACATGTCGTATATCGTGAGTTGTTCTGATGGTTTATCCCAATGAACCATGAATCTCGGGAGACTCGTATAGACATGTAGGTGTTTATTTGATAAACACTGAACGACTCATTGAATATTTCCTAATATATGGTACACCAACGTCAATAGGAATCTTATCGAGTGGAGCAAGCATAGTGGTCCTTCGACTTGAGATACCACTGTGGATATATGAGTTATCCTTCACACTTTGATGGCAGTCACGTCACTGATCTATTTAGATCAGACCTCCGCATGTTCGTTGGGTGTGGACTGATGCTTATGATATCCTGTGCATATCAAGATAGAATCCTTCAGTCCTGTGTACAGGGTATAGGCATCCTGCACGTATTTGCGATCTAGTAAATCCATGGCCATGGTATAACTTCGGAATCAAGTTCCGAGTGTTATTTGGAGATCGTAAATTTGAAAGTCGACTATATTATACCATACAAATTTTACGTTATTATCTATATCACAGGTATAATATGGATAGCCTGTGACGGAGGGATTATACATATGCAATGACCTCGACTAAACCAAAACTTAGAGAGTCCCACAATATGAAGTGTACTCGTTGAGCACTTGGGTAATGCGTTATGAATAATACAGATTATTCATGATATTTCACCGGATTAAATGAGTTAATTCAAATCGTTTAAATGGTTAAACGAAAATACATGCATATGGGCATTTTTTGTCAATCGTAATTATTGTGTATTAGTATTTGATACATAATTTGATTAGATACACATTAATTATTTGTCAAATGAGATTTTGACATATGCCATTAATATATGTATTTGTTATTTAATGTAAATAAAAATACATATATATATATATATATAATAATTATATTAATTAATTATTTAGATATTTAAATGTTAAATATTTGAATAATTAAATAATATTCATATTACATAAATGTTATGTGATGAGCGGAAAATATATCAATATTTACCGCCCCTATAACTTAATATTTTGTTTAGTTTCTCGGGTTTGATGAACGTTTTGATGTGTTTTAGTTTATTTTTCAGATAAAATAATATCAGGTCTCAATGAAATCATTTAAGATGAAATATGGGTCAAATAAGGGCAATTATTGGACTTGATATATTAATTTTGGAGATTGGAAACTTGAAATGGCGTTTTGACGAAGTGTAGTTTTGGAAATTCCAGTTTTGCGCATCTGTCGTATTTTGGGCATAACTCTTTAATCAGATATTGGATTGAGTTGATTCAAGTTCCAGATTAAAGAAGACTCAAATATCTACAACTTTGAAAGAGAAAATAGTTTCGAATTCGGAAGAGTTCATGACCGAAATTGATGAACCATCCAGAGGTGTGTGATGTGTAATTATTAAAGTCATTATCATTTTCAAAGCAAAATATAAATTAATAAATAATTAATAAAAATTATCAAATCAACACCAAACAAGATAAGCAATTAGTGGAGCAATTATGGATTTGGTGGAGTAATAGTGGAGAAATTAATAATGGATTTAGTGGAGAATTTGATGGATGATTTGATATAGGCAAAATTTTGCCTATAAATACCAAGTCATTTCATTTGTAAAATTCATACTTTCTTCTTTGAAATTCCTTAAGAATAAATAAGAAAATTGTATCTAGTTTGTTTATTTTCAGTTTTCAGTAATTAATTTTCACTTTCGCACTTTCTTTTCTTTACTTTTCAGTTTTTACTTTCCGTAATTTACTTTTACGCACAAACAGTTTCTTTCTTTACTTTTGCAGTTTTTATTTTTTCAAGCTATGATGAGGTAACTCCCCCTTGCTGGGGTGAAAGGTAAAGCTTTTATTATTGCTATATAGATTAATCTCCCTTAATTATAATATATAAACGATTTAAAACCTGACTTAATGAGGATACCGCTATATTGGCCGGTTGGAAATTAATTATAAATTGGTTTTAACCTGACTAAGTATGGATACCGCCTGGTTGGTCGGTTGGTAATTAATTATTAATTTGACTTAATCAGGATACCGTCTATATGGCTGGTTGGTAATTATCACACGCAAAGTTAATATATTATATTAAGGGAGATATCTAAAATAGTAGTAATAAAAGTTGATCCTCTAACCCCGGCATTTTCTTTTATTGTACTTTTACTTTATTTAATTTCAGCAATTTACTTTCAGTAATTTATTTTTATTTTATTTTTAATTTTTACTTTTTACTTTTTACTTTTAATTTTTACTTTTTTTTTTTTTACTTTTCAGCAATTTACTTTTCCGTCATTTAATTTTCAGTATTTTACTTTATGTCTTTTATTTTATTTAAGTTTTTTTACTACCCGTAAATATGTGTCGTAACTAAGCCAGTTATCCGGGGTTGTGATGAAATCCAATATCACCGGTTTATAAGGGGTTAAATTATAGTTCGGGTAATATAAAGATTTATTTATTGAGTCTTAATCTTAATGCTTTTTTATTAACTGGCCATTAATAAAATTGAACTGGGAAACTTAAAATGAACTAGACATAGGGATTTTAAGCTTAAGACCTTAGACTCAATAGTCCATGATCTTCCTTGAGGATAGATAACCCTTTAATAGATTTCCTTACAGGATAGACATATACCTGTCGGGCGGGGTAGCCATAATTGGAACTTAAACTTAATGAATCCAGATAATTTGGTTGACATAGACATATGGTTCAATTGGGTTAAACTGGGTATTTGTGTCTAACCATCGACAGAGGCTTACACATATTTAGTGTTCCAGGTTAATAAATCAATATATTACCCCACTTAAGATAACCACTTCATCTTTAAAATGATATTGGAAGAAATCACAACCCTAGATAATTTTTTTAATATTGAATTTTCTTAAAACCTACTTTCGAACAATTTTATTTAATTGTTTTTAAATTTAGAATCGTCACAATTTCATATCAATCAAACAACCTGTTAGATACTAGTAATCATTTGACCTAATAAAATTAATAGATTAGATATTAAGTCATCGTGGGATCGATATTTTTATACTACTTGAACGATACGTGCGCTTGCGTTATACGTGTGTGTTTACGCCGGTCAAGTTTTTGGCGCCATTGCCGGGGACTTATTTATCTTTTACTATTAGTTTAGGGGTTAGATACCTTTACTTATATCTAATTTCTTTTTACTTATTGTTTTTGTTTTCTTGTGTTTCAGGTTCTCAGAAACTTCATGAGACGAACCAGAAGTTTTGAACTACGACCGCTTGACCCAGAAATTGAAAGAACCATCAGACAGTTGAGAAGGGAAAGGCGAGAAGGCCAAGAAGCAATCATTAACATTGAACTAGAACCGTTGGAGGTTGCACCACCAATTCCCATTCGAGACAGAACCATTCCGGTGGTTGACAGACTTATTTCCTGTATTGTACTTCATCCCTTACCAGTAAATGCGTGTGACATCAAAACATGCATTCAGATGATTCAGCAGTCAGTTCAATTCGGGGGGAATGCAACTGAAGATCCTAATGCCTACATAGTAACTTCCTGGAAGTTTGCGGCACTTTTAACTACAACAGAGCATTAGAAGAAGCAATGAGACTGCGAGTTTTTCCATATTCCTTGAAGGACAGAGCTAAAGCTTGGCTACATTCACTACCAGCAGGTTCTATCACAACTTGGAACACTTTAGCCACCAAATTTCTTGTAAAGTACTTTCCACCAGCCAGAACCAGAAAACTGAGGAATGACATCACATCCTTTGTACAACAAGATTCAGAATCCCTCTACGAAGCTTGGGAAAGGTACAAAGATTTACTCCGGAAATGTCCTCACCATGAGATTCCAAAATGGCTTCAAGTCGAAACATTATATAATGGACTTTCTAGAATAATGAGAACCACAATCGATGCTGCTGCTGGAGGAGCTTTAATGGCAAAAGGAGAAGATCAAGCCTGGGAACTAATCGAAGAAATGGCCAACAACAATTCCTTGTGGCCAACAGAAAGGAGCATGATCCAAAGAATTGCATGAATTTATGAAAGTGGAGCCAATACAGCAGTCAACACCAAGCTAAATCAGATATGCAAATTCATGGAGACTCTTACCACTGGATCCACAATTTCACCATATGGAGGAATACCAGAGTCAAACCAACTTGAAGAAACGGTGAATTTTGTCAACAATTTCAACAGACAAGAGAACAATCCTTATTCCAACACACCTACAACCCAGGGTGGAGGAATCATCCTAATTTTTCATGGAGCAACAATTCAGGCAACAGCGGAACTATCCACCACCTGGATTCCAGCAACAGAACAAAGGCCAGGAGCAGGCAAATGAACCAGGAATAGCAGAAGTGCTGGCTCAATTAAAAAAGTACGATGCTATCTTTCAGAGCCAATCAGCTTCCATCAAAGCACTGGAGAATCAAATCGGACAACTGGCCAATGCTCAAAGTTACAGACCACCAGGTAATCTTCCCAGCAACACAGAACCAATCCAAGGAACCGAGGGAAAGAGCAATGTCAAGCCATTACTTTGAAAAGCGGTACTGAAATCAACAAAGATGTTGGAATCAAGATGTCCAAGAAGAAGTTCCAAAAGAAGCTGAACAACAGATGGAGGAAAAACGGGAAAGGAAAAAGAGGCAAAGGAAAAAGAAGCAAAGGAAAAAGAACAGATCACTCCACCTCCACCTTTTCCTCAGCGTCTTCAGAAAAAAAAAATTGGACAAGAAGTTTTCTCGATTCCTGGAGATCTTCAAAAAGCTGCATATCAACATTCCATTTGCAGAAGTGTTGGAACAAATGCCCACATATGCCAAATTCATGAAAGATATTCTTTCACGAAAACGGAGATTGGGAGATTACGAGACAGTAGCATTAACAGAAGAATGCAGTGCCATCATTCAGAGGAAACTTCCCCCGAAGTTGAAAGATCCTGGCAGTTTCACTGTTCCTTGCGTCATAGGAGAACATAACTTTGGTAAGGCTTTTTGTGATTTAGGTGCGAGTGTTAACTTGATGCCTTTTTCCATTTTCAGGAAATTACAGATTGGAGAAACAATGCCAACTTTAGTCTCACTGCAACTTGCTGATAGAACGCTCGTATTTCCAAGAGGCGTAGTTGAGGATGTGCTGGTCAAGGTTGACAAATTCATTTTCCCAACAGATTTTATTGTCCTTGATATGGAGGAAGACGCAGACGTGCCAATCATCCTCGGGAGACCATTCTTGGCTACAGGTCGAACCATTATTGATGTACAAAAATGAGAATTAACCATGAGGGTACAAGACCAAGAAGTAACATTCAATGTTTTCAAAGCCATGAATTTCCCAGATGATGAAAAAAATGAGGAATGTTTCAGACTTGATGTGATACATAGTACCGTTCAGAACTCTGATGAAAGACAAAGTTCTACTGAAAAACTTAAAGCATGTCAATTACCTGTGGAGCCTGAAGATAAAGCGCACTGCGTACTGAAGAAGTCTATTCTTTCACTACAAGCAACAGAAGAGAAAAAGTTCCACCAGCTCAACGAATTGGAGGAATTTCACAATCAGCCTTTTGATGATGCCAAATTGTACAAAGAAAAGGGCAAGAAGAGACATGATGAGAAGTTAGTGCGCATACAACTGGAACCAGGGCAGAAAGCATTGTTAAACAAATCAAGGGTGAAATTCTTCCCATGGAAGCCAAAATCACGGTGGTTAGGTCCATTTGTGATCACCAAAGTTTTACCAAATAGAGCCGTTGAGATACATGATCCTGACGCTAACAAAACTTTCAAGGTTAAAAACAAGCGTGTCAAGCACTACTGGGGAGAATCATTTGAGCGAAAAAAAGAAAGTATTACACTTTCAGATCTAGCTTACCGTTCGAGAAGTCAATTCTGGCTGACGACTTTAAACTTAGCGCTCGCAGGGAGGCAACCCATGCAATTTGTGTATATATTGTGATTTGATGTGATTTAATTTTGTGTGTTTAGTTTTTGCATATTAACTCATTTCAAGATGGAAGAAGCTCTCGCAAATCTTCACAAGCAATTTCCTTCTCTCCCTCAAAAATCTCTGATGAAAGTCTACAAAGCTCGCTTGGAACGGATGAGGTTACTGACAATTCACGGTGTTCCTAATGACATTCGTTGGGTAATTGAAGCACGGGTCCGATTGGCAGGTGAGTCTTCTGACTCTTTTATTTCACATCTGCTTGGTTTTGGAAGAAGCACCTATGCAAAGAAACGTATAGCTAAGCAAATGGGTGTTTGTTACAAATGTGCACGATGGAATTGCAATACTTGTTGTCGTTCTTTAGGAATGGTGTCTGATAATCGCAAAGACAAAATTAAATTCATTAGGGATGGCTTGAGTAAGGAGTCTTTAGATGATATATCTTCAACTCTTGAGACGCATCCCAGTGGATATGTTCACATAGCATTTCGTAAATTACATACACAATTTCAAAAAGAAAGACAACAGTTAAGTCTCAGAAATCTGACTCAAAAAGACCCTGTTTTCCAATTTATAAGAAAATTGGATGGGAAGCTTGTCCCTGACGCATAGACGTCGATCAAGCCGCTACGTTTCTTGTAAATATTATATCTCTTTGTCTTTTCTTAATAATTGTGATTTGTTTTGTTGTTTTCTTTTAATTTTCTCCGACAGGATCCAGACCTTTTTGACTATCACAATATTAATTCGCTACTAATCATCATCTGGAAGATACTTGTGCTATTTTTACTCACCCTTTTCAGGTACTATAAATTCAGCCCGTCATTGCACTTTTGAAGGCATCCAGAGTAAAACATGGAAGCCACTTCAAGAAGACGAGTTGAAAATATCTGTGTGTTTTGCGGTAGTAGTGTTGGTACTAAACCACAATACATAGAAGCAGCACAGGAATTGGGTCGAGTCTTAGCTGCAAGGAATATGCACTTAATATATGGCGGAGGCAATCTCGGACTTATGGGGATCGTTTAAAAGGCTGTACAGGAAGAAGGCAGTCATGTTTTGGGAATCATCCCAAAACCCTTGGCAGAGGCAAATCTTATTGGATCATCAAACGGAGAGGAACTGATCGTGCCAGGTATGTCTGAACGACTGGTAGAAATGATTAACCGTGCTGATGCTTTTATCGCTTTGCCAGGTGGCTTGGGTACATTGGAGGAAATTTTTATTGTGCTATCTTGGGCGAACCTGAACATACACCAGAAACCGCTTGGACTGCTCAACGTTGATGGATTTTATGATTTTCTTTGTGTGTTTCTTGATGATGCTCGGAGAAATGGATTCGTGTCGAAACCTTTGAAAGAACTCCTCTTTACTGCCAGAACTACTCCGGATCTAATAGACCAACTCATAGCCTATGAACCACGAGTTGACCCTATCCTTTCAAAGATAAATTGGTCCGAGGACGATCGTGGTAAGAGGCGTAGGATTAATCTGGATCTTAACCTTTAATTTCTTGTAGAATTTCAGCTAACCATGTATTATCTTCTAAACTCTTCTTCTACTGTTTAAGACATTGGGGACAATGTCTAATTTAGGTTTGGGGGAGGGAATTAGTTGATTAGTACCTTGTTTTTAGTTTGTATGTTGTTTTTATTTTTAGTCCAAAATTTTTCGAAAAATACAAAAAATTGAAAATTTTCAAAAATTACAAAAAATATTTTGTGTTTTTGTATTTTTATTTTGACTAAAAAAGTGAAATTGGTAAGAGATAGCTGAGTAAGGAGTTCCACTCCTGAGACGTATCTCAAACCTATTTCGAAACAAGTTAATTTTTGTTTATTTCATTTTGAATTATTTAATTTGTGAATTCTCCTTAAAATGGACTAAAATGGATCTTCATATGCTTAGTTGACAGATATTATCAACATATATAGTAACATACGGACATGACCTAAAATTGAAAAGTTTGTAATATTCAGTGCTCTAGTTTAATTGGAGGAAACATCTCAAAAAGCAATGGAGTAAAAAAAAAAAAAAAAGTCTGAGATCCGAGTTATTAAGTCTGTAAGGGTGTTTTAACACCTAGTGCCCTAAAGCCAACTTGTTTGGGAGTCACTGGCCCAAAGCTCGTTACATGGATCGAAGATGCTGCAAAAATATATATATCTGAAGTCTGAGTGATTAAGTCCGTAGGGGTGTCTTAACACCTGGTGCCCTAAAGCCAACTGGTTTGGGAGTCACCGACCCAACACTCGCTACATAGACGGAAGATATTGTATATAAATAAAAAATAGAGAAAAATCAAAGAAAAAATCAGAAAAATGAGAAAAATTATTCCATTGCTACAAAAATGTGTGAAATCTGATAGAACTTTAGGACAAAAATATTACTCTCTTATCAACTGCACTTATGACTATTGTGGGCAAAAATAAGTTGTTTAATGTTTTGTTGGCTATGTATATGAAGAATGGTAAAAATAATCGGAGAATTTACTTATTCAGTAATTTAGAATAAAACAAAATAACTAGTAACTTGGAGTAGAAGTTTCACCTGATTAGTCACTAACATCTTTATTCTCTTTTCGCTTGTCTTTTTGCTTTTGTGTGCATTAGTTTTACTACCTTTTTACTTTTGTAAAATGTTTGTGGGTATCATTGCTGTAAACCCTCACGAGACTACAACTCGTCCACTAGGGACACCTAGGGGTTTAAAGGCTTGTTGCATATGCTAAATGAACCGTGATCCCTACGAAAGTGGCTTAGTTTAATTTTAATTGTTTATTGTATTTTATTTTGTTGTTTTGCTCGAGGACTAGCAAAATGTTAGGTTTGGGGGTGTGATGAGCGGAAAATATATCAATATTTACCGCCCCTATAACTTAATATTTTGTTTAGTTTCTCAGGTTTGATGAACGTTTTGATGTGTTTTAGTTTATTTTGCAAATAAAATAATATCGGGTCTCAATGAAATCATTTAGGATGAAATATAGGTCAAATAAGGGTAATTATTGGACTTGATATATTAATTTTGGAGATTGGAAACTTGAAAGGGCGTTTTGACGAAGTGCAGTTTTGGGAATTCTAGTTTTGCGCATCTGTCGTATTTTGGGCATAACCTCTTACTCAGATATCAGATTGAGCTGATTCAAGTGCCAGATTAAAGACGACTCCAAGCTATACAACTTTAAAAAAGAAAATATTTTCTAATTCTGAATAGTTCATGACCGAAATTGATGAACCATCCAGAAGTGTGTGATGTGTAATTATTAAAGTCATTATCAATCATTTTCAAAGCAAAATATAAATTAATAAATAATTAATAAAAATTATCAAATCAACACCAAACAAGATAAGCAATTAGTGGAGCAATTATGGATTTGGTGGAATAATTAGTGGAGAAATTAATAATGGATTTGGTGGAGAATTTGATGGATGATTTGATATAGGCAAAATTTTGCCTATAAATACCAAGTCATTTCATTTGTAAAATTCATAATTTCTTCTTTGAAATTCCTTAAGAATAAATAAGAAGATTGTATCTAGTTTGTTTATTTTCAGTTTTCAGTAATTAATTTTCACTTTCGCACTTTCTTTTCTTTACTTTTCAGTTTTTACTTTCCGTAATTTACTTTTACGCACAAACAGTTTCTTTCTTTACTTTTGCAGTTTTTATTTTTTCAAGCAATGAGGAGGTAACTCCCCCTTGCTGGGGTGAAAGGTAAAGCTTTTATTATTGCTATCTAGATTAATCTCCCTTAATTATAATATATAAACGATTTAAAACCTGACTTAATGAGGATACCGCTATATTGGCCGGTTGGAAATTAACTATAAATTGGTTTTAACCTGACTAAGTATGGATACCGCCTGGTTGGTCGGTTGGTAATTAATTATTAATTTGACTTAATCAGGATACCGCCTATATGGCTGGTTGGTAATTATCACGCTGTAGAACACAGAACTTGACGACGCTGTTCTAGACTCACGGCCTAGTTTGGAGTATGAAATAGCATGGAGTCGCCACCCGGTGTGAACCGGGACAAAGATTTAAGGCCGCACTCACCCCTCGCAAGGGAAGACCTCAAACCATTGGGTTCGGAATGGTCCCTTACTCATGCCACTTGTGATGAAAGGATTTATGTAATAATTTAATTAGGCTTAAGTAACACTTATTTCCAAGAGTATCATGCTTCTAAATTCACATGTACAAAATGAAACTTACACATACATTTCACATCTAAGATTGCATGCTTGAAAATACCTCAAAGTAACAACGAACATACAATTTCATTTAGCATATCATGTTCACGGAAAACACAAGCATACATACTAACCATACAAGCATACATATGAGCACTTTTCCAGTGATACGTGGAATTGTATCCCAAGTACAGACCGTACTACCGTCCATTCAGAATCGGCTACGGAATTTATGTCTGGGTTTCCATCCGATATACCACAAGAAATAATACTCCCAAGTCATCATGACATAGGTATATGAATCGTAATACATTAAATCAAGACTAAGGCAAATGACGCAACCAATGGAACAAACATGCTTTTCATTATGATGTGCACAAAGATAAGAACGACTATATGGGGGTTTCATAAAAAATCACCTAAGAAACAATTATACATGGCATGTGATGAATATGTCTCAGTTCAGTGTGTTCACGTTCGTGTAGCGTTCGTAAACGCGTTCGAACGGTAAACAGAAGGTTCGCGTTCGTATGGCGTTTGATAACGCGTTCGAACGAAACCAGACCTGATGCATGATAAGACTAAGAAAGTACGTGTGCGTTCACGTAGCGTTCGAGAACGCGTTCGAATGGTAAACAGAAGGTTCGCGTTTGTATAGCGTTCGAGAACGCGTTCGAACGGAACCAGACCTGATGCATTATGAGACTAAGAAAGTGCGTGTGCGTTCGCGTAGCGTTCGAGAACGCGTTCGAACGGTAAACAGAAGGTTCACGTTCGTGTAGCGTCCGAGAACGCGTTCGAACGGAATCAGACCTGATGCATGCGACACAAAGAATAAAGATGACAATGTCAAGCTCAGTATGTCCGATCAAACGTATCTTGCATTCAACCGAACACACATTAACCGGCGCGGCAAAACATCGTGGTAAAGGGGTTTAACCACTCCCAATAGGGGATCTCACATCGCACTTACTAAGCCCATGCGCTCGATTGAATCATGCATACAAAGAATTAAAAGCAATAATATTAAACGTAGTATGCCCGATTGAACGTATCTTGTATTCAACCGAACACACATCAACCGGCGCGGCAAAGCATGGTGGTAAAGGATTTTAACCCCTCCAATTAGGGGACCTTCCATCGCACTTACTAAGCCCATGCACTCGATTTCATCATGCATACAAAATAAAGACAATCGTATCAAACTTAGTATGCCCGATTGAACATATCTTGCATTCAACCGAACACACATCAATCGGTGCGGCAAAGCATCGTTGTGAAGGATTTTAACCCCTCCAATTAGGGGACCTTTCATCGCACTTACTAAGCCCATGTACTCGATTGTATCATACATAAATAAGCAACATGCAGAATTCAAGTAACGAAAAATAGATAAATCAATCCAACATGAAACAAAAGAACGTGTCGTTTACTCAAGTGGTACGTGGAGTTGTATCCCAAGTACAGACCGCACTACCATCCATTCGGATTCGGCTACAGAATTTACGTCTGGGTTTCCATCCTATATACCACAAGAGACGACACTCTTCCATTCATCCAATACCCACAACACACATCATATACAAACAATATTCAACAAAGAATTAAAATACAGTCAAAATAAATGACAAGAATCAAATGAAGATGAGTGTGGGAAGTACCCTTAGGTCTAACCTTTTAAGCCGTCTCTCGGACTCGTGTTTCATGCAGATCGGAAGGGGTAAAACTCTGCAACTTTTCTGGTTCACTGGTTTGCCTTTTCCTTCGCTGTTCGGCCACTCAAGCTACTGTTTCGACTCCGTTTTGCTGCTGTTTCCTTGTGGTTTTGCTGCCGTTTCCTCTGTATTTTCTGCTTACTGTTTCAGGTCTTGTTTTTGGTGTTTTAGGCTACTATTTTTGGGATGTTTTGGCTACTGTTTTGGGCGTGATTTATTGCTTCACGTGAGGGGGTTTTGTGGCGTTGATTTGGTTTATTTTATGGCGTGAGGTAGGCTTTGAGTATACGCTTGTGGTATGGAGCGAAGGTCAGGGGGAGTTATGTGATCAATTTGTGTGCGTGAATGAAGCTATGCGTGGCTGAATGTAGGTGCTTTATATTTTAGCGTGAGGCTCGAGCTTGAGGACAATGGCCAAGCCATATGTGTTGTGAAGCTTGGTGGGCTAGTCAAGGACGTGTGATGAGGCGTGGACAAGTGTGGCTTTTGGTTTTGATTTTCGCGTGAAGTGCTATGTGTGAGATGAGAGGAGGAGGCAGGTGGCGTGAAGGTGACTGAGGGTTACGTGAGTGGAGTCTGGCAGGCGGGGAGTGGCAAATCAGGCTATATTATTGCGTGAAGAGCGAGGCAATGAATTATGAGGGCAGTGAAGGGAATTTTGTGCGTGTTATACGTGAATGTTGGAGATGATATCTAGGGTTTATTTTCTTGTGTATGCGTGAAAAATGAGAGAGAGGGGGAGAGCTTGGTGAGGGGTTGTTTATATAGAGAAGGGTTAGGGTTACTCCTTGTCTCACAAGGAATATGATTTGGCATTAAGAGCAAGGATTTGATTTGGTATCCAACAAGGAAAAGATTAGATTGAGGGGGGATAAATCTTGGCTAGATTAGGAATACAAAATATTTAATTGGTTATGATTGATTTTAATTAGGCATGATATTTGTTAAGTTTGGAAGTTAATATATTTGATTTATCTTTATTAGGCATGCAATTTCTTTAATTTGTGTAAGTATTTTTATTATTTTGTAGGTGATTATTTAGATTTTGTTTGTTTTATTTAATTTGGTATATGACTTAATTAATATTTTATTTAATTACATTATCTAATTAATATTTAACTTAATATTTGATTTAATTTGGGTGTGTTTTAAGTGGGCTTGGGCTAGGCTAGGGTGCAGGTGGGCTAACAGCAAAATCATGAATACCGACACCGTTCGAACGCCAATTCGAACGCAACACGAACGCCCGCAATCTGCCTGGCGTTCGAACACATATACGAACGCAGCACGAACGAAAACAGTGAACATGTGAAACGACTCTGATAACATACTCATCCTGAATTTCCCTTTCCGATATCCGTTTCTCGCGACTTCCGTGACTTAAAAGGTAGTGCCTCCAACTGAGACTCATCATTGGGTTTCACATGTAAAAATGCAATGCCTACACACGCAAAGTTAATATATTATATTAAGAGAGATATCTAAAATAGTAGCAATAAAAGTTGATCCTCTAACCCTAGCATTTTCTTTTATTGTACTTTTACTTTATTTAATTTCAGCAATTAAATTTCAGTAATTTATTTTTTTTTTATTTTTTTTACTTTTTACTTTTTACTTTTACTTTTTACATTTTTTTTTTACTTTTCAGCAATTTACTTTTCCGTCATTTAATTTTCAGTATTTTACTTTATGTCTTTTATTTTATTTAAGTTTTTTTTACTATCCGTAAATATGTGTCGTAACTAAGCCAGTTATCTAGGGTTGTGATGAAATCCAATATCACCGGTTTATAAGGGGTTAAATTATAGTTTGGGTAATATAAAGATTTATTTATTGAGTCTTAATCTTAATGCTTTTTCATTAACTGGCCATTAATAAAATTGAACTGGGAAACTTAAAATGAACTAGACATAGGGATTTTAAGTTTAAGACCTTAGACTCAATAGTCCACGATCTTCCTTGTGGATAGATAACCCTTTAATAGATTTCCTTACAGGATAGACATATACCTGTCGGGCGGGGGTAGCAATAATTGGAACTTAAACTTAATGAATCCAGATAATTTGGTTGACATAGACATATGGTTCAATTGGGTTAAACTGGGTATTTGTGTCTACCATCGACATAGGCTTACACATAATTTAGTGTTCCAGGTTAATAAATCAATATATTACCCCACTTTAAGATAACCAATTCATCTTTAAAATGATATTGGAAGAAATCACAACCCTAGATAGTTTTTTTAATATTGAATTTTCTTAAAACCTACTTTCGAACAATTTTATTTACTTGTTTTTAAATTTAGAATCGTCACCATTTCATATCAATCAAACAACCTGTTAGATACTAGTAATCATTTGACCTCATAAAATTAATAGATTAGATATTAAGTCCTCGTGGGATCGAAATTTTTATACTACTTGAACGATACGTGCGCTTACGTTATACGTGTGTGTTTACGCGCCGGTCATTATGCAATATGTTTAATTATTATTGATACATGTGGCATGTTTTAATTAAGCTTAAGTGTGCAAATTTGATTTGTCAAACGTAGAGCTTATCTTATCATTTTAGAATTCCTCCATGGCCGAAAACTTCAAAAGAAAATAGTTCACAAATCCACTTGATGATTCAAGAAAGAAAATCAAGAAAAAATGCTGAAGGAATTAAAGGATTAAAGGTAATTCTGTTGGGGTTTTGGGCAAAAGGCGCGGCAGAAGCTCTGTTTGGGCAAAATCGTAACTTTAAACTTTTAAAATTACCAAATGAATTATTCAGTATCCAATATGAATAATTCATTCATATTTCACCTAAACATATTTATTCAATATCAAATAACGATATAAATAGCAAAGAAACATCGCAAAACATTTACGAAAACGTTTTTTCCGCAAAATGGCATAAAACACGTTTTTGACCGAACCGACTACCCAATACACATGAGGGCTACCCAGGTCAGCCCCAATAGTATTAGGGCAGTTCATGGGCTGCCCAAACTTTGAAAATTCACTGTTTGGGCAGCCGTCACCCGGTTGGCTCAAAAGTCACCCGGTAACGCCGTTTTTCACCGTTTTCGCTTATTTCAACTCCGAAATAATTTCTGGCAATTGTTCCAACACCCAAAACACATCCATTACATTTCTATGACATCATTTCATCAACATAAACCCATATTTTCCAAATCTGATCTAGAAACCAAAAATGTCAAATTTTCATGCTTTAATCCAACTTTTTCAACATTAATCAAATTAATCTTAACACCTCTCACTATGGAATTCGATTTATAGTCAAATTAATTTTATTTTCTGTTGGGGATTACAGTATTACATAAAGTAGTCGGAGACACTGCTGGGTTAAAAATCCATAACTAAAGCAATGTGTAATATTATGGAAATTGCTGCTTTTATTTTCCTTTATTCTATATTGTTGATATGAACTGCATGCTGGGTTATTGTTGAAAATCCATAACTTCTAATCCACTGCATGCATATTATTTGAATATGTTTTCTGACTTCACTTTTGGTTGCGTATTTCTAGAATAGGTTCTAGAATGTAAGTTGACTTGGATATTGTTAGATTAAGTTAAAACCATCAGGAACTGTTGTTCCAATTTTCTTAAAAATCAAGATGGTTTAGTGACTTAGTTACTAATTCACTATAAGTAATCTAAATAGATATCTATTTTAGGATATAAGTATTTCGAGATTCTTGACTGGCATTAAGAAAACTCCATTAGGTATTTTGTTTATCTTATAATGACGATTCTTGGCTTTAATGACTTTTAGAAGTCACGTGTTTAACACAGTTTGCTAATCAATTATTTGCAATTGTTGTGAATAATTGAAGACAAATTATAAAGCTAAAGAAATGAGATGTGTATAGTTGTGTATAGAGAACATCGATTTTCAAAATACGACAAATGTAGGTATTGGATACCAGATCTCCCATCTAGTTATTTAAAATAATGTTTAATGACTATTTTTTATATTTGATATCAGAACTTGCGACTATTGGATAGTTACTTGTTCTTTATAAACAATTGTTACATATTTTAATATGACTAGTAGTGTCATTGATAAGAAGATAAATATTAAGAAAAATATTTGGTTAACTAAATAACTTAGAACAATACTTTATGAGATTTTATCACATAAGCATTAGATGCTTATTTCGTATAGTAAATGATGGTTTAATACGAGATCACACCACATATCCTTATCCATTTAATGAATATTGTATTCAGGATGTGATTAAATCTCATTTAACCAATGATCGTCATTGTACCACAGGTTTATTAAACTAATAATTTGGAAATATGTAGTTTAATGAATTATAAATTACCTTGGATAGTTTTTTTTTACTTCGTAACTTAGTTAATGAATTATCATGACTTAGTTGCGTGTTTCTAAATGAATATATATTGAACGTCTTGAATGGTTCGAGAACTTTCAATATGTTTCTGATGAAACGCGGATATAATATTTTGAATGGTTCAAAGATATTCTATTTCAAGTGTTGAAAACTATAATTTTAAAATTCATCGTGAGTCTTTGAACTGTTCAAAGATGTTTGATATGATCAAATATATGAATTTATGGCAATTAGTTCTAAAGTTATTTAATGAATGTGATTCTTACTCAATATTATTCTTCTACGATTCCATCATGATGGAATTGGTCAGTGGGAGAAATCGAATCTTATATGATTTGATTCATTTGATATTGAGTGTTACCGAATTAGTTTCAATACTCTTGGGGTTATGCTCCAGTTACATTAATTCATCCTTTTAATTAATGTTCCATTAATTTCTACAATTACGTATATGATATATATAGGTAGAAAATTCGAATCTTAAAAGGTTTGAGATTTGAATCTTTCTTTTGCATAATGGTTATATATTTGAAAGTACTTGCGCCTCGGAGGTACAAGTAAAAGTTTATCATTTAATCTTTTTAATAGAATATTGTGTTCTATTTGATAGAATATCTTTTCTATAATCACGTGTAATAAAATTGTTTTATTACTTGGTGTATAACATCGGATGTTGAGAATTGTAGAAAAGACTTGACTTATTGAAGTCAAATGTGAGAGTGATAAACTATAATGGAACTATATAATTAATAAGAAGAAAAGACCCTTAGTCAACTTCCGTTTAAGTTCAATAGGATGTCAGAATCATTTACAAAGTATTTGATACTTAATGGTTCTGTTGTTTTCTTATTGAAGAAAATTATCCTATAACTTATAGTGGGAGCGATATTTGATATCGATTTCAGAAGTTAGCATTGAACCATAAACCTAAATTGTTCATAGCTTACTACGATCTAGTTTTGAACTTGATTGTGCTTTCGTTATGAATCATTCATAAAATATGCAAATTATTTACGCAGAAAAAGCAAAGTGAGCTTGATAAAGGTTTGACCTTTATAGTATGACAGTGAGAAAATTTATACTCAATGATCTATTGTAGATTCTGAGAAAACTTGTCTCAAGTCGCACTAATTGAACAATTAAAGATTTGTTGGTTAATATTGATATTAAACAATGTATTTTGGGTAAAGAATGCAAAGTGGAATTCCTGAATGTTTTCTTCGAATGAGAGATCCGTTGTGGTTTATTTGTTTGAAGAGTTTATTCTAGAATATGTTGTAGCGAACATGGTGTTCTTATACAAAATTAACTATGTAACAAAGGAAATTCAAGAATACGTACTTTGAGTATTTATTCTTAAACGAGTTGGACTTGCGCAAATCAAATCATTGTTTGAACATTGGATGATCATTAATTCAAAGATTAATTAATTGGATTAGATTGATTGAATAGCATGCTTTGTGTGAATACTTGGATGTATTGTATGAATAATATATATAAGATGAATATTAGATGAGTGGGGGCAATTTTGGAAATTGTTGTAATAAATTTAGAATTTATTAAATTGGACCTGCGTGTCCCGCCTAATATCTCTTTTCTCTTTGTATTTCTCTTCTCACCAATTCCCCTCAATGTAAATGAGGTTTCTTTTAGTGTTATGTAATTGGGTAGAAGTAAGAATAGTGCTAGCGGGAGAGAGGAAATTGAGAGATTTATTCTAGGAACAATTTATTATATATCCATCCGTATATCATTATTAAATTTTATCGCACCTTATTATGCTTTTAGAATGCATGCTTAAGGGTGTGTGATGAGACCTAATCAAAGATAATAAATTGGTTGCCAATTTATGCAAGAAAAAACCATCAATATAATATTAAGCGTTTTCCCTTCCATTGAGTGGTTCTCTCTCAAGATCCAAGATTGGCATTGGTTTGTTGGCCAAAGTCAAGACTTTTATCCATCGCGGATGTGTTTGAACCGCGTAAGCTTTATTCCATATCGTATGTCTTGGGCAGTTGTGACTTGTTGGCCAAAGTCAAGGTTACTTCTAGTTCATCGACTTCGATTACGAAGCTTTTCCCACTGTAAATGGGTCACGCTTAACTGGAATCATTAAGTATGTTGAGCCAAAGCCAAGGCTTAGTTGATTTAGAGGAAACAGGTTAGGAAATATATTGGATATATTTACATATATTGGATATATGTTTTGGACTTGGAGGTCCACCTACTGGATCTAGGAATTGGATGAGATCCAATTGATCTTAGAGATCTACCTAGTTAAGTTTCATACAACTTGTTGGCCAAAGTCAAGGTTATATGTTATTTAACGGGATCCTAGCCTACTAGGAAACTAGGTTTCCCGAGTACTCCACAGAGGGTTAGAGGCTCACCGAAAAATAGTGGGAGGTTAGTATTAAATTTGCAATATTCGTTTAATACTGGCTAATACGCACTCTTTATTTTTCGTCATTAAATTTATATATATTACTTGGACTAATATTCAATTGTTGTTTTAATTGAACAGTTGGACTGTATTCAAACTGCTTCATTTGTAGTTGGTTATATAGTTAGACTATAGTAATCAATGCATTTGAATTTAACCAATCATTTATAGTTAGTTATATAGTTAGACTATAGTAATCATTACATTTGATTGTACCCGAAATTGTTGATTGGATAGTTGGACTATAGTAATCAAGATGACCTGAAAGATTAGCGTCAAATGACATAATCCTGGGTGAAAATGTCTTTAACGGCTTTACTTTTCCAGATTGGGAAAAGAATCTCAGGATAGTCCTGGGAGCTGAGACGTTACTCTATTTGATAGAGAAACCTCTCGGGCCTGAGCCCGAAGTTGAGCAAATAGTGGAGCATGAGCTTTGGAAGACTCATAACTTTAGTGCTCAATCCGTTATGCTTGTTGCAATGACTCTTTAATTTCATCGTCAGAACTAAGGATTAGATCTTTATACCATGATGTTGAAATTAAAGGATCTTCATATATCTAACCTTAGATCTTAGAAGTACGAATTGCAAAAGAAGCTCTTTCACTCGCGTATGTCAGAGGGTACATCTGTCAAGCACTAGGTGTCGCAGATGTTTGCTGACATCGAACAATTAGGTTAGGTGGGCATTACTTATGAGGCTGAGACTTCTATAGATTTGATCTTACAGTCTCTGCCCAAATGCTGGGGCGGGTTCATCATGAACTTCAACATGAGGAACCAAGAGAAAACTCTTGGAGAGTTAATGGCTATACTCAAGGAGGAAGAGCCAGAGCTTCTAAAAGCGCAAGAAGCGCAAGGCACATTTTACTTCGACATCCCAGAAGGCCAAGGCTTGGCCGAAGGCTTCTGGGTGTGAAGAAAAGGGCAAGGCTAAATTGTCATAGTTTTCTGGGAAGACAAATGACATATCACAATATGTCTGCTAAATTATGGCAAATGGGGTCACTGGAAGCGTGACTGCCGTATGGACAAGGCAGACATGAAGGAAGTGAAGGCAGGGTAAGGCTCCGGCTTCATGTATGTTTGTTATAAACATATCCACTGTTAGTTTTAAAATTGGATTTTGATACTGGGTGTGGTACATACATATGTACTGATGTGCAGGATCTGCGATTAGTATGAGACTGGCTTCAGATGAGATCGACCTGCGAGTCAGAAACGGGACGAGAGTCGCTGTTTTGGCCGTAGAAACCTAAGTTTTGGAAATGCCCTTAGGGCATGTACGTAAATTAGAAGACTGTTATAATGTACCTAGTTTGACTAGAAACATTATCTTTATATCTAGTACAACCCGTTGCAGGTATACCTTTTTGTTCCAGAACACTGGGTGTTTTGTTTATAAAGATGATATTGAGATATACACATTAGATGTGAATAATCGTCTTTATATTTTGAATATAAACGAATCTCAAATCTATAACATGACAAACAAAATGCTCAAACTGAGTAAATCAGATGAGACTTATTTATGGCATTGTTGTCTGGGACACATTAATAAGAATCGTATATCCACTCTTTGGAAGAATGGATACTTGGACGGATTTGATCATAATTCAAATGATGTCTGCAAATCTTGTTTATTAGGCAAAGTTCCTAAAACACCTTTTAATGGTAAAGGTGTAAGTGCCACCGATCTGTTAGCCCTCGTTCATAGTGACGTAAGTGGGCCCATGTCTAGCTAGACTAGAGGTGGATACGAATACTCCGTAACCTTTATGGATATGGCATCGCGTTACGTTTATGTGTATCTTATGAAACATAAGTCAGAAACTTTTGAGTAATTCAAAGAGTTTCGACACGAAGTAGAAAGATAGACCGACAAAAGTATTAAAACATTACGGTAAGACCGTGGTGAAGAATACTTAAGCAATAAGTTTCAAGATTACTTGAAAGAGTATAGTATTCTTTCACAGTGGACTCCTCCCGAAACACCTCAATTGAGCGGTGTGTCCGAACGGAGAAACCAAACTTTGTTGGACATAGTTAGGTTAATGATGAGTCGCTCTGAGCTGCCAATTTCCTTTTAAGGATACGCCTTAAACAGTGCAATACTTATTTTGAATAAGGTTCCTTCAAAGTCTGTTGGACAGACTCTATATTAGATATGGACATGAAAGAAACCAAATTTCTCATTCCTGAAGATTTGGGGATGCTGGGCACGTTAAACGTTTGGATGGTACCGAACTTGAACCCAAATCAGAAAAGTGCCTATTTGTAATTGGTTATCCTAGGGAAACCAAAGTATAGTACTTATATAACTCATAAGAGAACAATATAATTATTGCTCTCCATGCGGTTTTTCCTAAGAGGAATTCCTATATGCAGTGGTAAGTGGGAGGAAAGTAGAACTCGATGAAAATCAGAGTGATACTATTCCAGGCACTAATCCATTACGGAACATTACAGTTCATCAGGGATGAAACTGTACCATAATCTTCGAATACACAAGAACAGCGTATGTCGGAGAGAGTCAGAAAATAACCTGGGAGGTATGGGTTTATGATCTCACCTCATATAGATATTAATCTTATTGAGGAACATGGACCAACTACGTATGAGGAAGTGATACAAGGTATCGACTCCTTTTATAGCAAAGTACCATGAAGTCTGAAATGGATACCATGTATACCAACCATGTTTGGATACTGGTTGATACACCAAAAGACGTTAAACCTATTGGTTGCAAATGGTCTTCAAGGATGACAGACATGGATGGCAACATACAAATGTATGCAGTTAGGCTTATACAGAAAGGGTATCGTCAACGACATAGTATCGATTACGACGAAACTTTTTCACATGTTACCATGATTAAATCCATTCGGATAATGCTTGCTATTGTTGCATATTTCATTTATGAAATATGACAGCTGGACTCCAAAACCGCTTTCCTTAACGAAAACCTTTTGGAGGATGTTTGTATGCAACATCCTGATGGTTTTATCATGCCAAAATATGCAAACAAGGCTTGCAAGTTAAATCAATCCATTTATTGATTGAAATAAGCATTGAATTTTTGGAACCATGGTTTTGATGTAATCATAATGATATATTATATAATTCAAAACGATGATGATTCTTTTGTATATAAGAGGGTTAGTGGGACGCACTGACATTCATTGTCCTTATGTTGATGATGTATTGCTTCTCGGTAATAAAATTCCCATACTATAATCGGTGAAAGCTTGGCTTTCATAAAATTCTCCATGAAAAACCTGGGAGAAACAGGCTTTATTCTAGGAATAAAGATCTTATGGGATAGATCTAGAAAGCTGCTGACACTCTCTCAGAGCTCGTATGTTATGAAAATGTACGCGACCTGATGTTTCATATGCTTTGAGCATATGTAGACGCAATTAGGCCAATCCAGGTGATGGTCATTGGATTGAAGTAAAGAACATCCTTGAGTATCTTGGATGAACTAAGGATGCTTTCTGAGAATATGGAAAAAAATAGAACTTAAGGTGACCGGGTTCACCGCTGCAAGTTTCCAAACCGATAAAGACGACTGTAAGTCGCAATAAGGGTACATATTTAGTTTGAATAACGGAACAGTGAGTTGGAAATCTTCCAAGCAAGATACTGTTGTCGATTAAACAATAAAATCGGAATATTGATGCAGCTGAGGCAGCAAAAGTAGCATTTTGGATCTATAAATTCCTAATTGGATTAGGAGTAGTTCTTTTAGCAGCTGAGCTGGGGTATAACATAGGCTTAGGAACCGTGGTCTCATCAACGATCCAAGTATATACTTCAACTGTTTCATCTGATTCGTTAGATCATACATCGTGGTGATGTGATGCTCGAATAAATCGCATAAGATGATAACCTTGCAAATCCGCTGACGAAAGTTATTTCTTAGCAGAAGTTTGAGCGACCCAAACATAGTTCAGGTGTTGGACACTTGAGTGTTTGGCTATAGGCCAAGTGGGAGATTGTTGGATAATTATGACCCATATCATCACTATGTTGTAAAGAACATGGTGTTCTTGTACAAAATTAACTATGTGACAAAGGAAATTTCTCTTTTATCATTTGTAATTGGATTACCTGGATATATAAATGATAAAAGTCCATATGATTAGTACCAGATCAATGAGATATGAGACAATATTAATCCACGTAAGGTTTAATCATTAAATATCCATAGTCATAGTATTATCAAGACTGGACATCGTTAATGCGGAATAGGCTAGTATTACACTTGTGCGTGTTATGGAAGCTTAACGGCATAGTTCTTATATATTTGGGCATTGGATACTTATGCAAGTGTGATAGTAGGTTATGTTTACCTTTGGTACGGGAACGACTTCACTCTGGATAGACCCATCGAAATCCCATTGGTAGTATGACTATATGTCTATGGGAATCCGAATCAGGGTGGGTGTATATGGTCTTAGCTTGATACTTGCATCGCTAATACTTGCGACAATCAGTATACTTTGGTTTTGGTCGTCCGGGGCTTTAACAGGTTCTGTGTACGCCTCTTCTGGGTATACTGAGAATCGTATTGTCTTGGGTGTGATGTCAAGATGGAAGTATCACTTCAGTCATATGGAGATGATGATCACGCAATGATATAGAACTGGTACTCTATAGTGTTATAGCCATCGGGAAAGTATGACTAGGTCATGACTTTCCGATCATAAAGAGACTAGTTACTAGTGATCTGATATATGCTTCGTACGGGACAGACACAACTCCAGCCCCAGGCCTAGCATTTGATATCTGATACTAGATCGTAATACGTAATACTATGTATACTACGCCTGATATAGATTATATATTCCTTAAAAGAATATTTCTGGAGAATTGGGTAGGCACGGTGCTTTGCTAGAAGCCAACCATGTCTTGTAAATTGATAAGAACAGGGTATCGGGTACGCACGTAATCGGATAGTCCGATGACCGTATTTACTGCCAACATATCCAGGGATCTCTTGGGTCGCCTCCCAAAGATTCACCGATGACATTTGACTCGAACAGAATAAATCTGGGATTAATCAAGAGAGAGAAAAATTAATCTGGGATTAATTGCGGCAATAATTTATCTGGGATAAAATTCCGATAGAAGAGAGAGAACAATTAATTTGGAATTAATCAATTAAATAATATATTAGATATATTAATTTGAAATTAGATTTCAAAGTGGAATTAAAATTGGATTTTAATTCCGGTAAACGAATTAATTTAGAATTAATTCACAAGCGACTTTCGTAATAATTTTGCTAGGCATTGTTATTTATTTAAATTAGATTTAATTACGTCGCAACGGAAAATTCGTTTATTCGGAATTAAACGAACCCGGGCCCGAGCGAAGTTGTGTGTTAAGTTAGCCGACTTAAATTTGGAATTTAAAAGTGGTGGGACCCACTTCACTTACATCATTTGTTTGACTAATGATGGAAATAGTTAGGCTTGATTTTGGATTTGATTTGTTGAGTGTAAAGCTTGGATTGCTTTTACAACACACTAACCAAATCCAACACACAACCAAACTATAAATTAACTTGGTCAACTTTAGAAGTGTATGAAGTTACTATTCACAGCATCTTCTTCTTCTCCAAAAGCTCAAAAACTGTGAGCTTCATTGTCTCTCCATGGATTTGTGTTGTAAATATTCAATTAAGCTAGCACTTAAAGGAGTCAAACAAGGTGATAGGAGACTCACCCATGAGTTTGGAACACTGAAAGAAGGCTTGGAGCTTCCATCATCCATGAAAAAAAATTTGAAACTTATCATCCAAATCAATGTAAGTATTCCACAACTTTCTTGATTAATTCACACAATAATGCCGCTTAGAGATCTAGTGGCATGTCTAGGACACTAACAGAATGGCCCTAGATTTTTCTGCTACGATCACGTTTGATGTACTAGCTTATAGAGCCTATTGTAGACTCAAATAAGCTTTCCGAAAATCTATGTTCTCTAATTTTGATACAGTCAGATTGTCTGATTTTATTAAAGCATAGAGAATACATATATGATAGTAGGGTCAGTGGGAGCATCCAAATTTCTTTCTAGTTTTATATATCCTAACGACATTGTCATTATTAATATAATAATGAGATATTTGTAAGGTGAAAGGTTTACCTAAGTCTTCTTTTCTCCGTGAAAGCAGTATGAGTAGTCTCTGTTATATTTGATATACGGTTTCATATATGATATAAAATTAAGAGACTTGTGAGAAACTCCCATTAGTCGTGCATTAGATATGATCTAATAAAGGACACAGCAAGACTATCTATATGACAGTTAGTATAAGTATTTGACAGTTAGTGTGTCTCTTGTATATAATATTAATCTTTCGTAAATGATGATTCATTTTTCGAAAGAAATTGATTAGAATGTCTAGTCAATCTGATGCATCATATGATGATAGCATGATGAATACTATATTATTTATGATTATAGATATCAATTTAATTATAATTGTTACGAATTATTTTGATATGCTGTAGACCATAGGATGTGTCTTGAAACATGTTCTTCGTGATCTTTGAGATATTAAGAACCAGTTTCTTATTCATGGAGAATATAATCTGCAACCATTAGAGTCAGATTAGTTTTGAGTCTAATTATGATGTTAGATGGTCTACATCATATAAAGTCAGAAAAGATGTAGTGGGAGTGTCACCATTGATTCTACTGAATCATTAGAATTAGTTGTAACTTATGAAGTATTGACTTATGAAGTTGCATAGTGACCTTATAGATTAGAAGTTTTGATATTAGTGTTGTGCTTGCGGTTGTCTCATAGTATTTTAGATTTGATCTCTAAATATATAAGACAACTTAATAGCTATAGCACAATATTGTTATCACATTTGAGTCATATTGATGTAGAACTTGGGTTCTACAAAATATGAATGATGCTGGTTAAGGAAAACAATTGGATTTGTTGGACAGACTCAATTTGTAACAGCGGGCTTACTTGTTGTTGCCTACCTCTTGAGTGCTAGGTGAGCTCTTGAAGGCCATGGGTATGTGATACACATTGAGATATGTATATGATACCGTGGATTGGCACTAGAGCAAGTGGGAGAAATTATTAGGGTTGATGCTCGGAGTGTCAATCCAGATCGTATTTATGTCCGATTCATAAATACGAACAATTTATTTTTCCATAATATTACTTTTTAATGTTAGCACATCTTGTCTTTTATACACATATTCGATCTAATTGCGATTAGATATCTAATTATGATTAGATTGAAACTAAATCTGATTTAGTGATACGTATATATTAGACAAAGACCCTAGGATTTACAACGTAGTGCGCAGTTACAACGTAGTTTGTAATTGACATTGGGAAGCATCACTATAAGTTGTATATCCTTAAATAAAGTTCCTGGTCAAGATTTACTAACAAGGGTCGGTTAGTAAAATCCGCTGAGACCAGTACATGTCGTATATCGTGACTTGGTCCGATAGTTTATCGCAATGAACCATGAGTCTCGGGAGACTCGTATAGACATGTAGGTGTTTATTTGATAAAAATTGAACGACTCATTGAAGATTTCCTAATAGATGGTACACCAACGTCAATAGAAATCTTCTCGAGTTGAGCGAGCATAGTGGTCCTTCGACTTGAGATACCACTGTGGATATATGTGTTATCCTTCACACTTTGATGACAGTCACATCACCGATCTATTTAGATCAGACATCCGCATGTTCATTGGGTGTGGACTTATGCTCATGATATCCTGTGCGTATCAAGATAGAATCCTTCAGTCCTGTGTATAGGGCATAGGCATCTTGCACGTGTTTGCGATCTAGTAAATCTATGGTCGTGGTATAACTTTGGAATCAAGTTTCGAGTGTTATTTAGAGATCGTAAATTTGAAAGTCGACTATATTATACCATACGAATTTGATGTTCTTATCTATATCCCAAGTATAATATGGATAGCCTGTGACGGAGGGATTATACGTATGCAATGATCTCGACTTGCATAGTTTAGCGAGATTATCCGTAGTCGTCATAATTCATGAGTGGGTGAATTATGGAAACGAAATTGGATTTCGTGACGGATAAACCTAAACTTAGAGAGTCCCACAATATGAAGTGTATTTGTTGAGCACTTGGGCAACGCGTTATGAATAATACAGATTATTCATGATACTTCACCGGATTAAATGAGTTAATTCGAATCGTTTAAATGGTTAAACGAAAACACATGCATAAGGGCATTTTTGGTCAATCGTAATTATTGTGTATTTGTATTTGATACATAATTTGATTAGATACACATTAATTATTTGTCAAATGAGATTTTGACACATGCCATTAATATATGTATTTTTTATTTAATGTAAATAAAAATACATATATATAATAATTATATTAATTATTTATTTAGATATTTAAATGTTAAATATTTGAATAATTAAATAATATCCATATTACATAAATGTTATGCAATATGTTTAATTATTATTGATACATGTGGCATGTTTTAATTAAGCTTAAGTGTGAAAATTTGATTTATCAAACTTATAGTTTATCTTATCTATTTTTTAATTTAATGAAATTAAAATGCAAAAATGACCAAAATAGCCCTCCAAAGTCAGTCACTTGATTTTAAAAAGGGGAAAATTTTTCTTTTCATTTTAGAATTCCTCCATGGCTGAAAACTTCAAAAGAGAATAGCTCACAAATCCACTTGATGATTCAAGAAAGAAAATCAAGAAAATCAAGAAAAAAGGCTTAAGAAATTAGAGGATTAAAGGTAATTCTACATATCCCTAAAGCTTAGAAATCATGTTTCTTGTTTCTTGAAGATCTAGTGAGATCTAGGGTTTCTTCTTTTCTATAAATTTGGGGCTCTTGGATTTGGAGGATGGAATTGGAAGCTTATTGCATGTGTGAAGTGATATTGAATGATATTATTGTAATATGAGTTCAATTTGATCATTTGATGATATGTTGCCATTCTAGAGTGTTATGACCACTCTTATAATGTCTAGAATTATTCTTGGGTGGTTCATTTGTGGTGACTTTGGTTGGTGTTAAGATTAATTAGATTAATGTTGGAAAATTGGATTTTAAGCATGAAAAATTGATATTTTTGCTTTTGGATCAGATCTGGAAATACTGTTCATATGGTGATGAAAATAATGTCATATAAATGTATTGGATGTGTTTTGGGTATTGGAACAATTGTCGGAAATTATTTCGGAGTTGAAATAAGCGAAAACGACGAAAAACGGCGTTATCGGATGACTTTTGAGCCAACCGGAGGACGACTGCCCAAACAGTGAATTTTTCATTGTTCGGGCAGCCCATGAATTTCCCTAATACTATTGGGGCTGACCCGGGCAGCCCTCATGTGTATTGGGTAGTCGGTTCGGTCAAAAACGTGTTTTATGCCATTTTACGGAAAAATATTTTCGTAAAAGTTCCGCGACGTTTCTAAACTATTTATGTTGTTATTTGATATCGAATAAATATGTTTAGGTGAAATACGAATGAATTATTCATATTTGATATTGAATAATCTATTCGGTAATTTAAAAATTTTAAAATTACCATTTCGCCCAAACCGCAAGCTTATGTTGCGCCCGCGCCAAAACCCCAACACATCCTTCACAGATCAGAAAGGCATAAGAACATACGCTTTAAAATATGTATACTCAACGACTAAGAAATAATAAAAAAATGGGGCATTATGCATAAAACAATAATAAAAGCGAATAAAAGGCAGAATGATAAACTAGACAAGGGAACAGTAATAAGGTAATAAATACTGATATGAAATCAAATAATTAAAATAAAGAAAATGATAAAAGAAAGACTATTAATACATGAATATAACATAATACAAGGTGCATATCCCCTTGGCATTGCTTCGGACAAGCCTAGTCGAATATGTTAATTACGTGTGCATGTCTAGCCGAGAATGTGTTAGATCTGGTCGGAGATATTGTATGGAAAGTAGAGACTTAAAATACAGTGATGAAGATGAAGGTGCCCTCAAGTCGTATCTTTGCGTGTCATTTGGCTTAAGAAACTTTCTTGAATGTTGGGTTGATGTTATATTAGCTCCCAAAAAATGTGAAACTCCAAGGAAAAGTATGTGTTTTCTCATGCTCGCTGCATCATTATAGTTTTTTTTCCAGAATTTCAGGATCTCTTCAGGTTGTCAATCCATCTTTTTTGTGGAAGCGGAAGCTCTTTTTTATAGTGCTAGGGTTTAGGCTGAATAGGAAGGGGGACGAAATTCCCTCATTCTCTCCCGTCTGTCTTGAGTGATTTGCCAATCAAGCGTCATTGATAGCTCGATTATATCCGACTGAATGTTTATTCTGAGGTATACTTTCGGTCAGACATAATCAAGCCTAAGATTTTAGTGATTCTAAGATTTGTACAGTCACAGATAGCTCAACATCTATCTGGCTGAACATGTAATTTGAATTACATGTCTGGTTGGACATCAATCAAATTCCTTAATTCCAGGGATTGACAATCAACACGATCATCGAGTTTTACTTTCCTCCCACTTACCACTGCATATAGGAATTCATTTTTGAGGAAAACCGCATGGAGACCAACAAATACCTTGTTCTCTTGTGGGTTATATAAGTAATATTCATTGGTTTCCCTAGGATAACCAATTACAAATAGGCATTTATCTGATTTGGGTTCTAGTTTGGTACCATCCAAATGTTTAACATGCCTAGCATCCCCAAATCTTCAAGAATGAGAAACTCGATTTCTTTCCTGTCCATATTTCATATGGAGTCTGTCCAACAGACTTTGACGGAACCTTATTTAAAATAAGTATTGCACTGTTCAATGTGTATCCCTAGAAGGAAATTGGTAGCTCAGAGCGACTCATCCTTGACCTTACCATGTCCAACAAAGTTCGGTTTCTCCGTTCGGACACACCACTCAATTGAGGTGTTCCGGGAGGAGTCCACTGTGAAAGAATACCATATTCTTTCAAGTAATCTATAAACTCATTATTAAAGTATTCTTCACCATGGTCCAACCGTAATGTTTTAATACTTTTGTTAGTCTGTTTTTCTACTTCGTGTCGAAACTCTTTGAATTCATCAAAAGTTTCTGACTTGTGTTTCATAGGATACACATGACCATAACACGATGCAACATCCATAAAGGTTACGAAGTATTCATATTCACCTCTAGCCTAGCTAGACACGAGCCCACTTATGTCACTACGAACGAGGGCTAACAGCTCGGTGGCACGTACACTTTTACCGCTAAAATGAGTTTTATGCACTTTGCCTAATAAACAAGATTCGCAGACATCATTTGAATTAGGATCAAATATGTCCATGTATCCATTCTTCAAAAGAGTGGATATACGAGTCTTGTTAATGTATCCCAGACAACAATGCCACAAATAAGTCTCATATAATTTACTCAGTTTGAGCTATTTGTTTGTCATGTTATATGTTTGAGATTTGTTTATATTCAAAATATAAGGACTATTATTAACATTTGTTGTACATATCAAAATGTCATCTTTATATACAAAACACCTAGTGTTTCAGAATACAAAGGTATACCCGCATCGGGTTAAACTAGATACAGAGATGGTGTTCCTAGTCAAACTAGGTGCAAAATAATATTCTCCTATTGTAAGTACATGCCCCAAGGGCAGGTTCAAAACATAGGTGTCAACGGCCAAAACAGCGACTCTCGTCCCGTTTCTGACTCGTAGGTCGATCTCATCTGAAGCAAGTATCCTGCTTATCAGCAGATGCTGCACATCAGTACATATGTGAGTACCACTTTCAATATCACAAATCTAATTTTTAAACCAATAGGGTACATGTTATAACGAACATACCTGAAGCCAGAGCCTTGTCCGTCTTCACTTCCTTCAACTCCGCCTTGTACTCACGGCAGTCACGCTTCCAATGAATCCATTTGCTACAATGTAGGCAGACGTCTTGGGATATGTCCTTAGTCTTCCCAGAAGACTTTGATGATTTAGCCTTTCTGTAGGCATTGTATTTTTGCATATCAGCCCGATGATGAGTCTCGTATGGAGACACTATCTCTTTAGTTGTGAAAGCCGCGGGAAACGGACGTTGGAAGGGTAAAGTTGGAAAATATAATTTTTGTTGGATTTACTTCAGTTGTTTGGCTTCGGTTGCTCGTTGGATATCTGTTTCAAAGCTTATCCTCAGCCCAAAACCCCATAAACCACTTACCAAACCATGGAATAAACCTAAACACCCAAGCCTACCCAAAGGACTAAAGCCCACGCCCATGGACCAAGATTCACGCCCATAGCTCCCTAAGATTAGGAATATACACATTTATCACATGCTAAAATCAAGTAAAATCCCTCCTAATTAGAAGAAATCTCATAGATCCCTTTCCTAATCACAATTCAATCACAATCCTAAATTAGGAGATCTATTCCTTATGAGATACCAATTAGAATAAATGTCACCATCAATAGAAATCCTATTCCTACTCGAATAAGGAAAGCCTCCTCTACTTTGCCTATAAAAAGGACCATTCACCACCCTTCAACACCCTAAACATTCACATAACATTCACACAAATCACAAGGATTTGAGGAGCATAGACACGCCCAAAACCCTCTCCCATTGCCGCATTCACCACCTCCACTCTACACCCCTTCGCCTCACGTAAGCCAACCCTCCAAACAGCGCAACCACCCACTCTAAAAATCCACACGCCACCTGCCCATTTAGCCTGCCTTCTTATGCTCACAGCCTCCACCTGCCCTCTTTCAAATACGTAAACCAGTCCGTAAGCCAAGATCATTCACGCCCTTAGCCACCAGCCCCTACGTTCACGCTACAAAATACCCTACAGCCCTCACGCACATGTTCCCCTCACGCTTAGCCACTCAGCCCACAAGCCTTCAACGCCACTCACCCTCAAATTGCCGAGACATAGCCCCCAGCACCCTTTCTGCCACAAAATACCCCACTGACCTGATCAGTTTTGCCGCAATAAATCAATAAAAAACTGCACAAAAACCCCCTGAAAAATCATCAAAAACAGCAGCCATTTAGCCCTTAAAAACACCCAAAACAGTCCCCTAAACAACCAAAATAGTGGCCTGAAAAACAGCATAAACAACAGCGAATAGAGTAAAAATAGCAGCCCGAACAGCAAAACAGCGAGGAAAGACGTTGAGTTGGTGAACCAAAAGAGTTACGGATCATTCACCCTTCCAACGGACGTGTAACGCCCTTTCTTGAGACGACAATAGAGGTTAGACCTGAGGGCACCCTTTTATGTATTATCTTTCATTTATTTTATTTATTTTAGAAATATTATCGCATGAGAGTCATTTGTGGCATGATGTGATTGTTGGATGAGCGAATATGTGTTCCCTTTTGTGGATATAGGATGGAAACCCGGACGTAAATTCCGTAGCCGAATCCGAATGGACGTAGTGCGGTTTGTACTCGGGAGACAACGCCACTACCACTTAAGAGACACGTATTTTGTCTCATCCAAACTTGTGTTTGAGCATGTTGTAGTTCATAGGTTATTTACTTGTTATTAAAGCATGATTAGGTTGTTAGCATGTCATTTATCTTAAGCATGATTTAGTCGATAGAAAGTTATTTCTTTATGCATGATTAGGTTGTTTTCACATTAGGGATTTAATTTATTTATGCTTAGATTCCTATTTATTTTCCGCATTAGATAATTGAGCATGCTCATACGATGGTTGTATGTTATTGCGTGTTTGCCGTTATGACAACTTACTTTGAAGTATGCGAACTTAGATATAGGTTCTCATTGTTATTATTATGCATGCGGACTTAGGCGTAGATTACCCTTGAGCATGAATGTTGAATAGATTCAGTTAGTTTATTGCACAAATCATATCATCACAAGTGACATAAGTAAGGGACCATTCCGAACCCAACGGTTTGAGGTCTTCCCTTGCGAGGGGTGAGTGCGGCCTTAAATCTTTGTCCCGGTTCACACCGGGTGGCGACTTCATGTTATTTCATACTCCCAACTAGGCCGCGAGCCTAGAACAGCGTCATCAAGTTCTGTTGTCTACAGTCTGGCGACTCCACTGGGGATATAGAATCGGCCCCGAAATCATGTCTTGTGATGTGTATAATTTGTGCATTAGTTGACCGTTTCTATAGTGGGTTGATAGGGTTAATCAAAGGCTTTGTTGAAGCCAGATGATGGTTGGGTGTCTTCCTTCACTCACTACCCTTCGAGGAAAAGCTGTGAAGGCACCTAGATAATCATTAATTGTAGCTCGTTGTGACAAACTAGTTTGGAGGACTCGTTGTTTATTCCCTGACACCAAGCGATAGGAGCCTAAGGGGCTTGGGTACTTAAGAGAGCCTCGCTCCACCCTCCCTGGGGAATCTATATGGGAAATCCATTTGACAGTTAGTCACACACCGTAACTCGTTGACACGTACCGTAGGGTATAAAAAAGGTGTGTTCACTTGGTCGTTCGAACCCTTGAGTGGGAAGTCCTAGTTGTGGGCAAACCTTCGTCAGCGAGAGCCTTTGTCCGCACCCCGTGAACCCACTTATGAAGCTTAGCCATAAAAGAACCAGTAGTTATTTATTTTATAATTATGTGTTGGACCGTCGTCATTTGGATCCAGTTGGACCTTTTGTCAAAAGATGTGAACTTGTCGGGCCATTTAAACTGGGATGAGTTCGTGTCCTTTGACAGCTGGGCCAAAAGCTTCTAAAATACCGGTGAGCCATTTTGAAAATGGGCCTCTTATCATTCAAAGTCATTTAGCCATATCATCGCAAAGTGTAAACCTGTTGGGCCTTTTCAACTGGGACAAGTTTGCAACCGCGCGATGGTGTGATTAAAGTTTTAAAATGATAATGGGCCAAGTAATTTAAATTTCTTTTTATAATTTTATCTATTACATGCATCGCACACATATGCACTGACACATGGCCTTAAAAGAGGCAACATAGATTCTCGTTGGGTTAGAGAAGAGGGCAGATTAGTCAAACGACCATCAGTAAATATGAGCGAATCCATTAATGAGGGGTCTCGGATGGATCAGATTAAAGCAAATCTCACCAAGATGACTGAACAGATGCAGACTCTGACTGATGCCATGACTAATATGGCTGTATCCCGCGCTGCGGGAGGATCTGAGAATGAGAGGCATGAAGGGCCTCTAGGGGGTTTGAATGATGATGCTTCGGTGTTTGATGATGACTTGGCTGACTATGCCGCCGGGAGAATGACTGGTACCCAGGTTGAAATACAAAAGGATCCGTGATCAGATGGAGTCTGTCACCCGTAAGCTAAGGGGGAAGCATGAGGATTTGTCAGATTATGATTCAATGACCTTCGAGGAGCAGCTGCCGGCACAGTTTAAAATGCCTGACATTGTTAAGTTTAATTGGAATGGGGACTCGAGGGTCCATTTGCGGCAGTATGTCTCAGTGATGAGTTCGGTTGACCTATCTCAGCGCCAAGTTCAGAAAATGTTCGGAATGTCACTCGAGGGTGGACCTGTGGTTTGGTATCATAGCCTTGAGAAGAAGGTTAAAGAGGATTGGAGGGAGTTAGTTTATGCCTTCTTGAAGCAGTATGTAACTGACTTAGAGATCGACTTGTCGCTCCATGACCTGGAGAACACTAAACAAAAGCCGGATGAGAGCTTTAAGGAATACGTTGACCACTGGAGAAGCCAGCTGTTGAAGATGCAGACCAGGCCTTCCGAGAAAGATCAGATTAAGATGATCATCAAGGGGACCAAGCCCTCGATCTATGGTAAGTTGCGGAGGATGACCTCCATGATTGCGGATTTTCAACAGCTGAGGGAAACCGTCATGGATATTGAAGAAGAGGAACCCGAGAACAGGAAGTTCTATGCTCTAAACAGGAGAACTGTTGGAGGATCATCAGGTGCTAAGCCTGTCTATGCTGAGGTGGCCGCCGTCAGAAATCAGTGCTTTTCAAACCTGGGAAGGCCTTTATCCAAAGTGTTCGAGAAATTGGCAAGCCAAGAACTTCTCAAACCCTTGGAAACTCGACCACTTCCCAATCCCCCACCAACACACTATAACCTGAACCTTTATTGTCACTTTCACACCAGCAAAAGGGCCACGACACTGATAACTGTGGTCGCCTCAAACACGAGATCCAAGACTTAATCGACTCCCGTAAAATTCCCAACCCTGAAAAAGACCAGCCAAACACACACCACAACCCCTTGCCCAATTATCACTCCATCCCCCCACCAGCCTACATGATCAACTCTGGCTAGCTTGAGGACCTTGTCCTCCAAACCCTCGACTAAACAACCTTTTGCCTGGGTATTTGGGACAGTAATAGTGAAGATGAGACAGAACTGAAGAAGGATTTCTGGGAAGACTTCTCAAGTGGTGGTGAGGAAGAAGAAGTAAAAGGCATGACCCGGAGTGGGCGCTTTTACAATAATACTACTGAAAAGGGGAAGGAAGTGCTGACAGATGGCCGAGAAGTGGCTGATAATGCTGAGCCTGCTGAGGGAGACGTGGTGCTGAGGCAACTGAAGAAGACCCGAGCACACTTGAGTATTTGGGAATTGTTGTGCGCATCTGGAGAGCATAGGCGGGCTATGGTAGAAGCCTTGAGCAGAATAGTGGTACCCGAGGATGCAAATCCGGTGATTTTCGTCGGGTCGGTGCAAAAAGAGGCTCTACAGATAACTTTCTCTGATGAGGAACTTCCGACTGAGGGAAGAAACCACAACATGCCTTTGTTCATCCGAGCTGAAGTAAGAGGCAAAAAGACTTATTGTGTGATGGTGGATGATGGCTCTTCCATTAATGTGTGCCCGTTGAAAATTCTGGCAAGGCTGGGTATTAAGCTAACTGAGTTGAGTCCTTCTGACATGACTATCAAAGCCTATGATGATAGCAAAAGATGAGTCGAAGGTACTTTTGCTGCGGTAGTCAAAGTTGGTCCGGTTGAAGATGGGGTGGAGTTCACTGTGCTGGATATCCCGGCCACATTTGCCCTATTGTTAGGAAGGCCCTGGTTCCATAAGCTCGGGGGCATGCCCTCTACTTTGCATCAGATGATCAAATTCCCATATGGCGGGAAAATTATCACCATCCGAGCGAGGTGGATAATGTCGTAGCCGCTTTGGAAATACAACCTTTCACAAGGTTCCAAGTATCGACAACTTTTGAGGAATGGGTGGATCCCAAGGTGGCCCGAATTATGGATAAGATGAAGTTTGAGCTAGGCCAAGGTTCGAAACTACCAGATTTCAAGGGGCAGAATACTCGAAAGGGTTTGGGATACCATTCTGACGAGGATAAGCCCAAGGCCAAGAAGAAAGGGCTGAAGTTGACGGAGTGCTTTGTGAAGGCTTCGGGATATCAAGGAGAACCCGAACCAGTGGAAGTCAACGGGATTGTAGTGTTCGGATTCGAGATTTTTCAGGATGTGCTTGGTGAAAAGCCGCTGGCGGGAGAAGTGGTGAAGAAGAAAGACGAGAAATGGGAGGAAGAACTGATGAAGTTGGAAGGCCTGACTCTCGAAGAGGATAAGGAGCCTGAGAAGAGCCCAATTGCGGAGGAAGAAGTGTCTGTAGACGATGAAGACATTTATCTTCCTGATTTATTGAGTGTACTCCCGCATTTGTTAGCAATAAAGACAATCATTTTGCTTACTTGCCCAAGTCTCTTCCTTTTAACTTGCATGACATAAGCATATTTTATATCAACTCAACTAAAACAAATGCATTCAACCTTGGTACACTTGAAAGCCCCAAGGAAGTCTTAATTGTAAGTGAAGTTACTGCCGAAAAACGGAAAAATCTGGAAGAAGTGTTGGTAAAATATGCCAAAGTGTTTGCTTGGTCTTACGAGGACATGCCCGGGGTAGATAAGTATTGCCCAGCATGCGATTCCAATTTATCTGAATATGAAGCAGTGAAGCAGAAGCTCCGAAGAATGAGACCCGATGGGCTGAGAAGGTTAGAGAAGAGGTTAAGAGCAAATCAACTTGGATTCCTGGAAGTAGTGAAATACCCCGAGTGGTTGGCTAACATTATACCCGTGCCGAAGAAAGACGGCAAAGTCAGAATGTGTGTTGATTACAGAGATCTTAACAAGGCATGCCCAAAAGATGATTTTCTTTTGCCGCATATAGACGTACTCGTTGATAGTGCGGCCTTATCTTCCATGTATTCATTTGCGGATGGGTTCTCAGGATACAACCAGGTGCTTATGGCTGAAGAAGACAAGCATAAAATTACCTTTGTCACGGAGTGGGGAACTTATTGCTACAAGGTGATGCCATTTGGGCTTAAAAATTCCGGAGCCACTTATCAGCGAATGGCCACTACTTTGTTTCATGACTTAATGCATAAGGAGATTGAGGTATACGTAGACGACATGATAGTCAAGTCAGAAACAAGGGATGGGCACATCGAAGCATTGGAGAAGTTCCTCGAGCGTTTCGATAAGTACAACCTGAGGTTGAATCCCAAGAAGTGTGTATTCAGAGTAACGTCGGGTAAGTTGCTCGGCCATACAGTTGGAATGGGTGGAATAGAAGTGGATCCTGAAAAGATCAAGGCTATTATAGAAATGCCAACACCAAAGACTGAGAAAGAAGTCAGGGTCTTCCTTGGGAAAATCCAGTATATCAGTCGGTTCATTTCAAAGTTGACGTCAATGTGTGAGCCTATCTTTAAGCTGTTGAGGAAAGACCAACCAGTAAAGTGGAATGAGCAGTGTCAAGAAGCATTTGACAGAATCAGAGAATACTTAGTGAAGCCTCCTGTTCTGAAACCTCCGAGGCAGGGTAGACCATTGGTACTTTATCTGGCTATTGAACCCAAAGCACTGGGGGTGATGATGGTACAAGCTGATGAGACGGGAGTAGAGCATGCAGTCTACTACCTCAGTAAGAAGTTGCTTCCGTACGAAGCTCGTTATCAGGAAGTGGAGAAGATTTGTCTAGCAGTAGTATGGGCGTCCAGGAAATTACGCCATTACTTCCAATCCTACAAGATCTAAGTGGTAGCAAAGGAGAATCCTTTGAAGTATCTGCATTCGATGCCGTCGCTAGTTGGCAAATTGGGAAGATGGTTGGTGTGACTGACAGAATTTGATATCGAGTACCTCACTTCCAAGGTGATCAAAGGACGAGCCATGGCAGAGTTCTTGGCATTGCAACCTGTGGAAGGGGATCAGTATAAGTTTGAGTTCCCCGACGAAGAAATCCAAGCTATAGCAGTCCAAGGATGGAAGATGTATTTTGATGGAGCAGTGAACTGCAAAGGAGCCGGAATCGGTATTGTGATAGTAACCCCTGGGGGAGAGACTTTGCCCATGGCCATGAGGTTGACGTTCAGAGTGACTAACAACATGGCTGAGTATGAAGCATGTGCATTCGGCTTGACTGCATTAATAGCCTTGAGAGCTATGAACGTGGAGGTTTACGGAGACTCAATGTTGGTGATCCGACAGATGGAAGGAGAATGGGAGCTAAAGGAAGAACGGTTGAAGCTGTACTTGTTCCATCTCAGGAGTCTGGCACAAGTTATCCCTGACTGTAAATTTCAGCACTTGCCGCGGGAAGAAAATCAAATGGCAGATGCGTTGGCGACACTGGCCACGACTTGGGAGAATCCGGAGAAATTAGTAATGAGACCACTTGTGCCGACGACAGCGGGTAAGCCTGTTTATGAGACAGAAAGAATCCTGGAAGTAGAGGTCGATGACGGAAAACCGTGGCACTATGACATTCAGAGGTATCTAGAACATGGGGAACTCCCAGAGGAAGCGAGCAGAAAAGACAGAATCGTCATTCAGAAGTTGGCTTCTCAGTACGTAAGTTTGAAAGGAGAACTCTACAAGAGGCAAGCAAATGGTATTCAGCTGAAATGTGTGAGGAATAAGAAGCTCAGAAGATAATGGAAGAAGTGCATGCAGGTGTATGTGGACCACACATGAACAGATTGAACTTGTCCCGAAAGATCGTAAGACAAGGCTTTTACTGGTCAACCATGGAAGCCGATTGCGCAAAACTGGTGAAGCACTGCCATAATTGTCAAGCGCATGGGAATTTGAATCATTTGCCGCATACAGAGTTACACAGGTTGTCAGAGCCATGGCCTTTCTCAGCTTGGGGAATTGATATGATTGGAGAAATCCGGCCGAATGCATCGAATGGACATCAGTTCATAATAATGGCAGTAGATTCCTTCTCAAAATGGGTAGAAGCTGAGTCATTCCGCAATGTTACAGTAAAGCAGATGGCGAAATTCATAGCTCGGAATCTCATTTGTCGGTATGGTATACCACACCACGTGGTAACGGACAATGGAGTCCAGTTCCAGGGAGAGACAAAGGCGATGCTACAGAAGTATGGAATAGGCCATCACAAATCCTCACCCTACAGACCGCAAGCTAATGGAGCAGTTGAAGTAGCCAACAAGATGATCAAGACAATTTTGGCGAAGACGACAGAGATTTACAAAGACTGGGCTGATAAGCTACCGTATGCCCTGTGGGGTATAGAACATCAGTGAGGACGGCAACCGGAGCTACGCCATACTCTTTAGTCTATGGAATGGAAGCAGTACTGCCGGTGGAAGTTAAGAAACAGTCCATGCGGGTATTAGCAGAAGCAGAATTGCCTGAACGAGAATGGACCTCATAAAGGTTTGAACAGTTAGCATTGATGGATGAGAAGAGGATAAAGTCCTTGCATCACATGCAGATTTATCAGAAGAGGTTGGCTCGAGCATTCAATAAGAAGGTGCATCCTACCAAGATAAAGAAAGGTGATTTGGTGCTTAAGCAGTCGAAGCCATCGACAACCGACCTAAGAGGGAAGTTCAGACCAAATTGGGAAGGACCCTACAACATCCAGAAGGTAATGGGAAATGGAGCAGTAAAACTATCAGACTTGGAAGGGAATGAGTTCACAGAGCCGATTAATGTTGACAGATTAAAGCTGTACTTTGCTGAGACTGAGTAGTCACCAGCAGAAGACCTAACCCGACGGGATAAGAAAACTCATGCATGCATGCATACACGTAACATATTATGCATTCTTTTTGTGTTTGTTTTGTTTTGTGTTCACAGGTTTTGAAGAAGAAAGAGAAAGCGGCAAAGACAAGCCAATCAGAAACTGTGAGAGCACTATATTGGATTCGGGTAGTAATCTGAGGGTCGAGGCCCATATGAGTTTGAGTTTCGGGTATGGATCCCAGGGGGCGAGGCCCATGTTGACAACAACAGAGAGGAAGAATTCCTTGAAGTGAGTGAAAAGAAAGAGATAATGCAACAAAAGAAGACCATATCATGTTGAGTATGCCGAAGTAATCACAGAAAGTGACCCAGACATCCAAGTTGGTTAGACCCACTGGTCTGATTCTCCGAAGCGAAATCATCGAGTTGGCTAACTTAAGGAACAAGCTGTGAAAGAGCCCTAACACACATACACTACGAGTCTAGTTTGGATCACCTATTCAGAGGATTGGATTTGAGTATGTCGAGTACTTTGAAGGTTCTTTGGTTTTGACGTGAAACATCCGTTGAGGACAAAAATATGTTTAGCTATCAGGATTATCTCGAAGAGAGGCATTACAATGTGTTGAAAGAGAGTATTAGCATCAGTAGCAGTCTGGCCGGGTATGGCACTCTGGGGGCGAGTCCCACATCAGTATCAGTTTGAGGGCGAGGTCCCTATTGTCAGCGGTGTTGGGTCGAGGTACCCAGGGTCGAGGTGCCCCCGTTGTCGGTTGTAGTTCCGGGTCGAGGTGCCCACTACATCATCAGTTCGAGGGCGAGGTCCCTATTGTCAGTAGTGTTGGGTCGAGGTGCCCAGGGTCGAGGTGCCCACTACATCATCAGTTCGAGGGCGAGGTCCATATTGTCGGCGGTGTTGTCGAGGTGCCAGGGTCGAGGTGCCCCCGTTGTCGGTTACAGTTCCGGGATGCGTCCCAGGGTCGAGGACCCACTGAATCATCATCACAGTTCACATTCGGTGGTTCGGGAACAAAGCTCAGAGGTCGAGGCGCCTCGCCACCATGTCCACTACATCATCAAATCAGTTCGAAGTAGCAGGCGGACCATGTGGCAGCTGGCGAGCCAGGTAAGTAAAAATACATTGCACGTACTTTGATAGGAATTGTCATTGTCACACACTGCACAAGTCCCATCAAAGTGGGGGCGACTGTAAGCATTGCATTTTTGCATATCAGCCTGATGATGAGTCTCGTATGGAGACACTATCTCTTTAGTTGTGAAAGCTGCGGGAAAAGGACGTTGGAAGGGTAAAGTTGGAAAATAGAATTTTTGTTGGATTTACTTCAGTTGTTTGGCTTCGGTTGCTCGTTGGATCTCTGTTTCAAAGCTTATCCTCGGCCCAAAACCCCATAAACCACTTACCAAACCATGGACCAAACCTAAACACCCAATCCTACCCAAAAGACCAAAGCCCACGCCCATGGACCAAGATTCACGCCAATAGCTCCCTAAGATTAGGAATATACACATTTATCACATGCTAAAATCAAGTAAAATCCATTCCTAATTAGAAGAAATCTCATAGATCCCTTTCCTAATCACAATTCAATCACAATCCTAAATTAGGAGATCTATTCCTTATGAGATACCAATTAGAATAAATGTCACCATCAATAGAAATCATATTCTTACTCGAATAAGGAAAGCCTCCTCTACTTTGCCTATAAAAGGGACCTTTCACCACCCTTCACAACCCTAAGACATTCACACAAATCACAAGGATTTGAGGAGCATAGACACGCCCAAAACCGTCTCCCATTGTCGCATCTACCACCTCCACTCTACACATTTTCGCCTCACGTAAGCCAACCCTCCAAATAGCGCACCACCCACTCTAAAAGTCCACACGCCACCTGTCCCTTTAGCCTGCCTTCTTACACTCACAACCTCCACCTGCCCTCTTTCAAATACGTAAACCAGTCCGTAAGCCAAGATCACTCACGCCCTTAGCCACCAGCCCCCACGTTCACGCTATAAAATACCCTACAGCCCTCACGTACATGTTCCCCACACGCTTAGCCACTCAGCCCACAAGCATTCAACGCCACTCACCCTCAAATTGCCGAGACATAGCCCCCCAGCACCCTTTCTGCCGCAAAATACCCCACTGACCTGATCAGTTTTGCCGTAATAAATCAATAAAAAACTGCACAAAAACCCCCTGAAAAATCATCAAAAACAGCAGCCCTTTAGCCCTTAAAAACGCCCAAAACAGTCCCCTAAACAACCAAAACAGTGGCCTGAAAAACAGCAGCAAAACAACAGCAAAATGAAGTAAAAATAGTAGCCCGAACAGTAAAAAAGTGAGGAAAGACGTTGAGTTGGTTAACCAAAAGAGTTGCGGATCATTCACCCTTCCAACGGACGTGTAACGCCATTTCTTGAGACGACAAAAGAGGTTAGACCTGAGGGCACCCTTTTATTTATTATCTTTCGTTTATTTTATTTATTTTAGAAATATTATCGCATGAGAGTCGTTTGTGGCATGATGTGATTGTTGGATGAGCGGAATATGTGTTCCCTTTTGTGGTATATAGGATGGAAACTCGGACGTAAATTCTGTAGCCGAATCTGAATGGACGGTAGTACGGTTTGTACTCGGGAGACAACGCCACGTACCACTTAAGAGACACGTATTTGGTCTCATCCAAACTTGTGTTTGAGCATGTTATAGTTCGTAGGTTATTTACTTGTTATTAAAGCATGATTAGGTTGTTAGCATGTCATTTATCTTAAGCATGATTTAGTCGATAGAAAGTTATTTCTTTATGCATGATTAGGTTATTTTCTTATTAGGGATTTAATTTATATTTATGCTTAGATTCCTATTTATTTTCTGCATTAGATAATTGAGCATGCTCATGCGATGGTTGTATGTTATTGCGTGTTTGCCGTTATGACAACTTACTTTGAAGTATGCGAACTTAGATATAGGTTCTCATTGTTATTATTATATATGCGGACTTAGGCGTAGATTACCCTTGAGCATGAATGTTGAATAGATTCGGTTAGTTTATTGCACAAATCATATCATCACAAGTGACATAAGTAAGGGACTATTCTGAACCCAACGGTTTGAGGTCTTCCCTTGCTAGGGGTGAGTGCGGCCTTAAATCTTTGTCCCGGTTCACACCGGGTGGCGACTCCATGTTATTTCATACTGCCAACTACGCCGCGATCCTAGAACAGCATCGTCAAGTTCTGTTGTCTACACTTTCCCTTTTTCTTCCTTTTCTTCACACCACCATAAACCTTTGGCCAAGCCTTGGCTTTCTATGATGTCGAAGTAAGATGCGTCTCGCGCTTCTTGCCCTTCAGAAGCTCTGGCTCTGCATCTTTCAGCATTTCCATTAACTCTCCAAGAGTTTTCTCTTGGTTCATCATGTTGTAGTTCATGACGAACCCGCCCCAGCATTCGGGCAGATAGTGTAAGATCAAATCTATGGAAGTCTCGACCTCGAAGGTAAAGCCTAGTTGACCTTGATGTTCGATGTCAGCAATCATCTGTGACGCCTAGTGCTCGACAGATGTACCCTCTGACATACGCAAGCGCGAGAGCTTCTCTTGTAATTCATACTTTTGAGATCTAAGGTTAGATCTGTGAAGATCCTTCAATTTCAACACCATACTATAAAGATCCAATCCTTTGTTCTGACGAAGAAATTGAGGAGTCATTGCGGCAAGCATGATGTATTGAGCACTAAATTTATCATCACAGTAAGTCTTCCAAAGCTCATGCTCTACTATTTACTCAACTCCGGGCTCAGGCCCGAGAGGTTTCTCTATAACATAGAGTAACTTCTCATCTCTCATGACTATCCTAAGGTTCATCTCCCAATCTGGAAAATTAGAGTCGTTAAAGATATTATCGCCCATGATTATGTCTCTAACGCTAATCTTTCCAGTCATCTCGATTGTAATAGTCTAACTATCCAATCAACGATTTCGGGTAAACTCAAAATGTAATGGTTACTATAGTCCAACTATATAACCAACTACAAATGGAGTAGTGTTTAGTACAGTCTAATTGTTCAAAGAAAGCAATATTCAATATTAGTCCAACTAATATATTTATAATAACGATAAATAAAATAAAAGAGCGTGTATTGGAAAGTATTTAAACGAAATTGCAAATTTAATACTTGCCTCCCACTAATTTTCGGCGAGCCTCTAACCCTCTGTGGAGTACTCGGAAAACCTAGTTTCCTAGTGGGCTAGGATCCCGTTAAATAACACACAACCTTGACTTTGGCCAATAAGTTTTATGAAACTTAACTAGGTAGATCTCTAAGATCAATTGGATCCCATCCAATTCCTAGATCCGGTAGGTGGACCTCCAAGTCCGAGATATATATCCAATATATATTTCCTAACATTTTCCTCTGAATCAACTAAGCCTTTGCTTTGGCTCAACAAACTGAATGATTCCAGTTAAGCGCAACCATTGACAGTGGGAAAGCTTCGTAATCCACGTCGATGAACTAGAAGTGACCTTGACCTTGGCCAACAAGTCACAACCGCCCAAGACATGCGATATAGAACAAAGCTTTCGTGGTTCAAACACATCCGTGATGGACATTGATCTTGACTTTGGCCAACAAACCGATGCCAATCTTGGATCTTAAGAGAGAACCACTCAATGGAAGGAAAAACGCTTAATATTGTTGTGAGGGTTTTTCGCGTAAATTGGAAACCAATATATTATCTTTGATTAGGTCTCATCATACACCCTTAAGCATGCATTCTAAAAGCATAATAAGGCGCGAAATAAATTAATAATGATATACGGATAGATATATAACAATTTGTTCCTAGAACAAATCTCTTCATTTCCTCTCTCCCGCTAGCACTATTCTAACTTCTACCCAATTACATAATACTATAAAGAAATCTCATTTACATTGAGGGGAATTGGTGAGAAGAGAAATACAAAGAGAATAGAGATAATAGGATGGACATGCAGGTCCAATTTAATAAATTCTAAATTTATTACAACAATTTTCAAAATTGCCATCATCTTTCTAATATCCATCCGATATACATTATTCATACAATACATCCAAGTATTCACACAAAGCATGTGATTCACCTTTTTTTTTTCAAAAATGAAGGACTAAATCGGAACCGAATTGATTTTTTCTGATTCGGCCCGATTCTATGAATACAAAAACACTAAACTAGTTCCAACTTTTTGGAATCTTAAACCATTTGATTGGGAAACGAATCTAACGGATGGCCATGTCTATTTCCCCCCACCACCGGCTGGTACCATCAACTTTCTTCACACATTTGTACTATTATTTATTTCTTTTACTAGCAAATTAAATCTTTATATAGTGCCATTACATTTCAAATTTTTGCTACCGCATTATCATCACAATTTCTCAATCTCGCTCTCTCTCTCTCTCTCACTCTCTGAATTCCTCTTGGTAAGGTCAGTGTCTGCTCTCATTGTACTTTTTTTTTTTTTTAACTATACTTCTAGGTGGCATTTATTTGTATTTAGGCAGTTGAGAAAAGTTTAGCTTTACTGGGTTAGTTTTGTTTAGCTGATCTAGATCTGTTCTTGTGCCTTTCCGGATGTGCATTATGTTATTGTTCACTTGGGTTGATTGAGAAATGATGTAATGTGCACTCAAAATGTGATTTTGATCTAAGCTTTGGCGAAGTTTTGTTCTTTTTGGAATCAATGTGTTTCAAATGCTTTCACGGTCTCCAAGTGTCAGTTTCATTTTCTCGTAGGATCTCTTTCAGTTGGATGAGTTGATCAAGATCAGGCTTTTGGTGAGCTGGTGTGGGAAAAAGGCAATTTTTTTTTTTAATCTCTGTCTATACACTGCAGCTTAAATTTAACGTTAAATTTGGCACAAATATCAATTATATTGTGGTTTAGTAAGATTTGTTCACAGGGTCTTGTCACTTGTGCTGATAAGCTGAGAATGAGATCTATCTGGTTTTTGTAGGAATTTAGAGAGTGTGATTACCTTGCAAGGCTATATAAAAATTAAGGAAAAAATGGAATTTTCCATGGCTTTGATGATCAGTGCACTATTGCTTCTGTGCTATTCAGCAATTGCTCAAAAAGCTGCTAGCCTGTTACATATCAAAATGGTAGTTTAATTGGTTACAATTAGTTAGGAAAGATCAAGTAAAGTTAGTTAGTGATTAGTTACTCTTGTAAAGCCATCACTTGGCTATAAAAGTTGTACTAAGAAGCCATTATCGAATAACAATCATTTTCAACAAAATAGCTCTCAAAGGCTTTGGAGTGTTTGGTTAGCTTCCACTCGAACTATAAGCTAACAATTGGAGATTTGTAGGTTTGTCTTGAATAAAACCTATCAATTGGTGCTTTCATTGAGAGATTCATCGATGGAGAAATCATTTGGCGACCTTCATGAGTCATTACTCGAAATAAAAATGATGCTGAAAAATCTTATCACAAAATCAGATTCAAGAGCCATTAATCTAGCTCCTTGTGGGTCTGTTCATGGCAAGGATCAAACAAATGCTTCAATATCAGTGGAAGCAGGGGTTCCAAGATCTGACTATGGTGAAGCTTCCCAAATCAAAAATGGCATATTCATTTTCCAAGATCAAGAACTCAATGACTTTTGGTGAATTGAATGGAGTTGATGAAGACGAGATTGTCGGTGACAAGAACAAAATTAAGATCAGTATCACAAATGACGAAAGCAGGTTCTCAAAAGAGAAGATCAACATGCTGCTTCAAGAGGAAATAAGACACAAGGTTGAGACTGAAGAACACAAAGAAGGTTAAAATGAAGCTTCAAAGGCAGGAGCATGAAGTTTATTTGAGGAAAAGCGAAATGGAGAAAGCACATAAGGTGTTTGACGAAATTCCAAAGAAGTTTCTGAACCATTCATTTTTCAAGAATTGTAAAGACATTGAGTTTCTTATAAAGAACACATTGAATTGGTTGCTTAACTTTAAAAAAAGATTCAAAGAAAGCAAGAATGCTATTGCTGATCATCATGAAGATGAAGAATTTACGATTGACCCACTAGAAAAACAGAGGAAGCAAATTTCGAATATAATTGCTCTGTCGGATGGGGAATTGAGTATGAAGGTGGGCTCATATATTTTGGATGGAGCTAAGGGAATATGGTCTAAGGGAATTAGAAAGTTTTGCTGTGGGGTGTTGGATTTCAATGTGGAAAACCTATGTCGCAATATACGCACCAAGTATTTAGCTATCTTGAGAAAATCTGAAAAAGAAAAAGATGAAGCACGTTTATTACAATCAAGGCCCGAGGATCTTGAGTTGATTTTTGAAATAACTAGAAAGAAGATCAGAGAGTACGATTCTAAGAAATTTTTGAAAGAGCATTTGAAGCATCTTGATGGCCTTGACCTTCAGGTATGTTCTGCTCAGGTAATAGAAGTTACGAACTTCACTGAGTTGACGAACATAGAACTATGGCTTTCATCCTCAAGAGTGGTTGTGGAACTTGTTATGTTGTTTGAAAAGCATGAGAAGAGTGGTTTAGTGGCATTGAATTTACATTTAATTCAAGTGTCTGAATTTGTGAAAGGACGCTCTAAGCTTCATTATGGCGGCAGTCCAATTGGAACTATTGCTGCCAATGATCCAACTTGTTCTAATATGTTGAATTATGATCAGTGCCAAAGCTGGGAGAGAACAGTGTATTGTCATAACCCTACAAATGGGTGGATGCCTGCTAATTTTAAAATGTGCACAGTTTCTTTCAATGGTGATGGTTATGGCATGACATTTTCTTGGGGTGTTAGAGATATTGAGAGAGGCCTGCCAAGCTTGCTGGACAAGTTTCAAAGGGAGCCATTGCAATTGGATGAGATGGGCAGTTGTTTTGGGTGTGAGTTTGGCACCTGTGGGCAGAAGTGTGTGCTGTATACTGGGTTTTTTTTGTTGCTTGCTTTGTTCCAAATGCTGGTGTTCAATGAAGAATTAATTGTGTTGTTGGGTTGGGAATTAAGTAGGCAGGTTGGTTCATATATCTCGGTTGGAGTTGATGACCCTTTCAATAGTGATGGTTGTGTGCTTATTGATTAACATCCTCTCTGGATTGTAGTATAGGTCTTTGATCATTTTATGACCTTGAGGACAAGGTCCTTTTGATGGGGAAGGCAATGTTACATATCAAAATGGTAGTTTAATTGGTTACAATTAGTTAGGAAAGATCAAGTAAAGTTAGTTAGTGATTAGTTACTCTTATAAAGCCATCACTTGGCTATAAAAGTTGTACTAAGAAGCCATTATTGAATAACAATCATTTTCAACAAAATAGCTCTCAAAGGCTTTGGAGTGTTTGGTTAGCTTCCACTCGAACTATAAGCTAACAATTGGAGATTTGTAGGTTGTCTTGAATAAAACCTATCATAGCCCTCCCACATTCAGCCCAACTCCGGCACCGGCTCCGGCGCCTGATTATTTTAATCTCACTGATTTACTCACTGTGGCTGGCCCCTTCCACAAATTCCTCAACTACCTTGAGTCCACCAAAGTGATTGAAACTTTCTAAAACCAGGCCAACAATACTGATGAAGGCATTACAATCTTTATGCCAAAAGATGATGCTTTCAAGTCTCTCAAGAAACCTAATTTAGCTAATCTGACTCAGGATCAGATAAAGCAACTGTGCCTATTTCATGCCTTGCCACATTACTACTCCTTGGCTGATTTCAAGAACCTTAGCCAATTAAGCCCTGTTAGCACATATGCTGGTGGAGATTACACATTGAATTTCACTGATGTTTCCGGGATTGTCCATGTTGATTCAGGATGGACTACAACTAAAGTTAGCAGCAGTGTGCATTCAACTGACCCTGTTGCCTTGTACCAAGTTGACAGTCCTTCTCCCAGAGGCAATCTTTGGTACTGATTTTCCCCCAATGCCGGCTCCAGCCCCTGCTCCTGATGTTGCACCAACCGCTGATGCTCCAAGTGAAGCAAGTGACAGTGGCTCTGCTTCTCCAAAATCTTCACCAGGAACAAATTCTTCTCACGGAACACCAACTGGGGTATTTGGAGTCGGCTGATTTTGGCAGTCTCAGGTTGGATGGTCTTGTTCTTGTAAGATAAAGAGGATTTTTTTTTGAGTCAATAATTTATTTTATAAGGATATATCTGAATTTGGTTTATTTGCTTTGTTTTTCAAACAATTTTTTTTTCACTACATTATGTGATTGAAATTATGTATCTGAATGTGTCATTTTGTTACTATTATTTCGTTATTCAAATTATTTACCATTTGTATTATCTCTTTGATTTATGCTTAAAACACCGATGGTTTGTTTGGAAGAGAGCATTGTATTTAGAGTGTAAACTAGCTTATAAGCTGTTTAGGTGGTTGGTTAGACACAGAGTATAAGAGCTGTCAAATTACAAATAAGCATATATAGAAAAAATTAATACACATTATATTATAAATATGAACAACTGTACAATTTTAAAAAGTTATCAATATATCATATATAATTTTTAAAGCCAAAAGTTCATATAATTAACAAAATACTAATATAATATCGCTTACATATCATCATGCAAGTTAAAATACTACATATTCATATAATAAAGTTTTTCGGCAATTTTATCATGCACACGAGCCATAGAACTGTCATCAAGCAAATCAATTCTTCCATCATCTTAGTTTTAGACTTTACTTGAACCCTCACCACATGTATCTTCTACAACATAAGGAGCCTCATCAACATCGGTATTTTCGAATTTTGTATTTCTTCTAACTCTCAACTAAATATAGTTATGAAGTGTCATGCATGCGACTACAATACAAACTTGGGTTTGAAAGAAATAAGAAGGTATAGTGCTTAAAATTTTTCATTTCTTCTTTGTCACTCCAAAAGTCACATTCCGAAGAGACGAATGCAAACGATTTGAATTGCTCATGAGGTCGCGTTGGCCGATATCCATGAGGAAAATCTGATAAATGATATTTCTCACCTCTATAAGGTGCAAGATAATCATTTTTGTTCGGATAACCAGCATCCACTAAATAATATTTTCCTGCAATAAATTACGGATAATACTATAAATTTACATAATATGAGATTACTAATTTATTCAATACAACTATTCATTAGAGAATGAATGCAAACCTTGTGGAGGTTTTGAAAAATTTAACTGCCCATTGCTCAAGGCATTCTGAAAGACGAGCACATCATGTACATATCCCCTTCAACCAGCAGACACAAAATATATAACATATCAAAATCACTAGCTACCGTCACATTTTGTGTAGTAATTCATTTTTCCCAATATAAGGTGCTTCTTATCTTTAAGAATTACAGTAGGAATATGGGTCTCATCAATAGCACCAATACAACTTTTAAATGGTTTAAACTGAGGTTTACTTCTAAGTTTGGTATAAACTTCTTCAAACTAGCCCTCCCTTGGTTTGATAATGTCCATTACTAAATCATAAACACTACGCATAACGTCTTTAAATATCCTACTAATTGTTCTCCTGAATGTTGATAAATTTCATGTATTGTTTTATTTCTAACATCTTGACCCAAGTATAGAGAAACATACAAGCATTTTTTGGAATTTGGATATTGTGAGAAGCACACAACATATATTTATCATGGAGATCTTGGCATAATTCTTCGAACTTTTCTTTCGTCGTCCTAAAATTTTCGTAGCACATTTTTGGATGACAGTTTAACACCTCTGTAAGATATATTGCGCCTTGTAAAGAAGAATTTCTACATGGCAATCTTGGTATAGAATTGACATTTCTACGTCGCTGATAAATCATTGTTGCAATGACAACACCAAGCAATAAAATGTTTGCAACTTCTCCATTATGTCTGTCATCATTATTATCAACTGTATCTATAATAAGAAAAATTACTACAATAGTCAAATACCCTTTTTAATTCAACAACTACTTCTAATAAAAACAAAAACATATCCAGTCAAAAAAAATATTCATCCAAATTCAGCTACTACATCCATAAAAATATCCATACATAATGTATTACAATAGTTCAAAATAGATAACAAAATTCTAACTAATGATATCTATCACAGATCATCCCCACGTGGCCTAGATAAGAAGACATAAAACTTATGTCGGAGATAGGTCAATCGTCTCTCTAGTAGGCATGCAAAAAAAACATCACGGTCATTGTTGATCTTAAGCATATCGAACCCAAAAAAGTATAGCGCATCAGATACTGACTGATATTCTCTAGCCATGTCATTTAGGATGTCATAGGCAACCTTTGTTTCTGAATTCGAATGAGCTGATTTCAATTAGGTGTTCAATGAAATATGTTCTTACTTTCCATGCACAAACCTATCCTTTTTGTTACTTGAGCTCTTCTTGCCTGGTGAGCTTACAGATGAAGAAATCTCATTTGGCATCTCCTCCAAACTAACCGTATAAGGTCTCTTTGGCCTATAGACGTCATCATCTCCAAACCAATTAGTTGTTGGATATCATCACTAATAGACAGACGCAATGGATTTATTTAACTAAATGGTGTCTTATTGAAAAATCCACATGTGTAGCCTCCACCATAACATAATTCAAACTCATCCTTATACCTGAAGCCATATTTACGAAATTTAGCATATTCTGCCTTCTCTTGTCAAACAATTTAAAATACATATCAATGTTGAATAAACAATATATTATGAACAATGTTTAAAATACGGGGCGCGCCTCGAGGCGGCCGGCCATTGAGGCGCGAGGCAGACCTCCTCGAGGCGGTGAGGGCGGGCGCCTCGATCCAGAAATCGGAAAAAATAATCCAA
>SKCR01041344.1:0-78005 GCA_019454045.1 Zanthoxylum bungeanum | reverse complement strand
TCACTCTCACTCCTCTATATAACTTACTTAATAAGCTTTCTTCTTATTATATACATATATTCTCTTTCTCCTTTTGTATTATTATGATAATAATTGAAACATTATTATATGCATACAATTGAGATAAGTACGAGCAGTGTGCTCTCTCAAATGCATGCTTCTATAAATAATGTTACAGAGAAAGAGAATGGTGTGTGATTTTGCCGAGAGCAAAATATAAAGAGAGAAAGAAAGCATAAGCTTTTATAAAGAAAAGGCTGTAGAAGAAAAGCTTAATAAGGGCGAGTAAGTTTCTCACCATCAAGAAGTGGGGAGTAGAGGGTGATCTCCTCAGTGCAACAAATCAACAGATCTACAGAAATTTCTGCTGCATATATGGATTCTAAATCAGGTACGCTCCCTGTATCATCCGATTAATTCATTAATTGTATTCTAAGCTCTTGTGTTAAAGATCCTGTTGCAAATAAATCCTAACACTCTCAACATATGGAGTTAGTTTGCTGATGACATTCTTCTTTAGGCACCTGTCGTTACAAAGCTCCGGATAACCAAGTCTAATTCCTCACTCCAATTGCCATATATTTCTCCACTGACAAACTCTTTGATATTGCCATTTATCTCAATTACACTCCTTCCTGTTTCCTTCTTCATACTTCTGTCTCTCATTATTTTTCTTATACGGAGCACGTCCTCCCACATTCCTGCATCTGCATATATGTTTGACAGAAGAACATATACCCAACAGCCATCTGCTTTCAGCTCCACAAGCCTTTCCAGTACAACTTCTGCCAGATTCACATTTTGATGATTTCTACATGCCAACAAAAGAGTTCCCCAGAGAGCTGAATTAGGTTTCATGGGCATAGATTCTATAACATTTAGAGCCTGTTCTAGATTACCTACGCGGCAAAGAAGATCTACTAAACAACTGTAGTGTTCAATCTTAGGTTCAATGCCATAATCTCTCTTCATACTGCTAAATAAGCGATATCCTTCCATTACAAGGCCTGAATGACTACACGCTATTATAACACCAAGGAAGATCAGATCATCCTTTGGAATCCCCTCCCTCCCCATTTGAGCAAAGCACTTTAGAGCTTCCTCTCCGATACCATTCATGCCAAGACCAGCAATCATCACATTATAGGAAACAACACTCTTCTTGGTCATGCTGTAGAACATCCTACGCGCCTCATCAACACTTCCGCATTTCATATACATGTCTATTAAAGCAGTTTGAACAACCATGTCCATTGTGATTTTACTTCTCTTCATGAACATATGTATCCATCTGCCTTGATCAAGTGCCCCCATCTGTGCACACGCACATATTGCACCCATAACCGAGATCACATCAGGCCTCACACCTTGGCAAAGCATCTCCCTGAAAAGATACAGGGCTTCCTTAGGATTTCCTTGTTGAGCATAGCCATCAATCATAATGCTCCAAGAAATCACCTTTCTCTCAGGCATCTCACTAAACAATTGTCGAGCAGCCACCATATCTCCAATCTTAGCATACCCATCAATCATAGAGTTCCAAGCAACCAAATCTTTGATGGGCAAGAGGTCAAAAAGAACTCGAGCAGAAAAAATATCACCCTTTTTCTGAAAAAAAAAATGCATAGCAAAACAATTATAAAAATTCATAAAAGGCAAAAAAAAAAAAAAAAAATATATATATATATATATATATATATATATATATCTATATTATAAAGCACAATGGTGTTGGAGGAAAGAGAGTGCATCCAACGGCTCTCTTTATGTGGCTTAATTAACGGCTCAGATCATTTCATTGGTAATTGGGGGGAAAGAGAGTGAATTGATTGATGGAAATGGTCAAAATTTTCAAATAAAAAAATAGAAAGTTAAAATAAAATCATTTAATTTTGTAACAACGTGCCGTAGGCACGGGCCAAATACTGTAACACCGTGCCGTAGGCACGGGCATCATTTAATTAAAAAAAAATCATTTAATTCTGTAACACCGTGCCGTGCCGTAGGCACGGGCATCATTTAATTAAAAATAAAATAATTTAATTCTGTAACACCGTACCGTAGGTACGGGCCAAATACTGTAACACCGTGCCGTAGGCACGGGCAAAAACTAGTATATATATATATATTAATAAATCAAGTGAAAGCAGGATCTATAATATAGAACATCTTTTTTGCAATAGGTAATCAGCTAGTACTTGTTTCATTTTTTCTCTTTGGTTATTGTTTAATACAATCAAATTATCCCATTTGAATTTGGATCCCGAGCTTATACATGATTAAGATTTAATTACATTTAATTAATAATTACTCAAAAAAAAAAAAAAAAAAAAATACACTCAGTACAAAGCTCTATCATTGAATCCTAATCCATTGAATTCTAAGACCTTTATTAAATAACCAAAATATATTTATCTACTGGCAAATAGCAAACCTTCCTATACCCATCAATCATAATAGACCATGAAATTGCATTCTTCTCCGACATTTCATCGAACATCTTCCGCGCTTTCTCCATTTGCCCGATCTCCACAAACGCACCCAACATCAAATTCCAAGACACCAAATCTTTAACCTCAGACCCATCAAACAATGAAGTAGCACAACCAATTCGACCGCATTTGCTATACATTCCAATCAAACCATTCACCACAAACACATCACACAAAAACCCTGTCTTCACTACCTCTCCATGTATCTCTCTCCCCTCAGGTAACCCCATTAACACTCCACAAGCCTTCAACACAAATGGGTACGAGTAACTATCAGCTACAACCCCTTTCCTTTTCATTTTAACGTAAAAATAAAAAGCCTTTCGTGGGTTTGAGCTTTGGGTGTAGCCTCTGATCATGGTGTTGTGCATGAAAGTGTTGGGTTGTTGAATTTGGTTGAATAAGTGCTCTGCATGGTCTATGTTGAGTGTGTTGGGTGACGTTAGAGACGTGAGTAATTGACTTAATGTAAAGTGATCCGTGATCAAGTTGGTGGTAGTGAGCTGGGCTTGAATTTGGAGGATTTGTGATGTTGATTTTGAGATTTGAAGCAGGGAAACAAGTGTGGGTTTTAGACTGAATTTGGAAGCCGCGAGTGTCTTCATGGTGGTGAGGCGTTATGGTTGATATAATCGACGCAATTTTGTAAAGGAGGGTTTGCTTGCATGCGAAAAAAAAACAGTTTTGAACCATTGGAGGTTACAATTTGTGTTTCTTCCCGAAAAGCCCCACAAGTCTGATATGGGCTTCTACCAAGGGCAAAAGTACCTCGGAACATTTTCTGCATTCTTCATTAGGAGGGAAAATTTTTTAAAAATAAAAATAAAATGCTCTATTCCAACATAATAAATTACAAAAATACAAAGATAATTAACTGTATATCTCATGTTTTGGAATAATTACCAACCCCCACATCAAAGAGGGGTAGATGCGAATTAAAAAAAAAAAAAAAATGATAGCATAGCACACATGATTTCCGATATTGTGAGCTTCCGAGATGTTTCAATATACGTAATTTTATTTTACAAAAAAACTATTTCAGCGATTTAAATAAATGATCTTCAAATTATATTGGAATAACTTTATCATTACACTAACATCACAATGGGCAGTTGTGAACTAATATAGAAAATATTACTCCAAAATATTCACAAAGGGTGTTACCTAATAATCCACAATATTTGCTTCCTTCCCTAAGCAAATTTCACTCATCAGAATCGCGAACCGGATCGGAACCGAACCGGAACTATTGAAGAATCGATTTGGTTCCTGATCGGTGAAATCACACACATTACACAAGCGCACGTATCGTTCAAATAGTATAAAATGTATCGATCCTACGGGGACTTATTATTTATGCTATTAATTTATTAAGCTAAATTTCTACAAGTATCTAATTAAACTTGATTGTTGTTTGGAAGGTTATTTTTATCTCAAACAAATAAGTAAATAAAACTAAGGTAGATTTCAAGATTAATTAATGATATGAAAATATACAGGATTGTGAATCCTTCCAATATTCTTCTAAAGATGAGTTGATTACTTTATGCTAGTGTAATATACTAGTTTATTAACCTGGAACACGAATGTATACATAAGTCTCTTCCGATGGTCAAATGCAAATATTCAAAGTTAATTAATTAACTATATTCTTATGTTAACTAAGAAACCCCAAATTCATTAAGTTTAAGTTCCAATTGTGGTTACACTCGCCCTACAGGTATATTCCTATCCTGGAGGGAAATCCCCTAAGTGAGATCGTGTGTTATTGAGTCTACGGCTAACCTTAAAATCTATTTTCCAAGTTCATTTTAAGTTTACCAAATCAATCTTATTGGTGGCCAAGCAACAAGAAGCATTAAGAACTAGACTCAATAAATAAATCAAAACATTACACAAGTCACAAGGTAACTCAACTTATAAAATCATGGATATTGGTTTTCATCACAACCCTAGATAATGTATTTAGTTACAACGCATACCTAGGATTACTAAATAAATAAATAAACAAAACATCATGCATCCGACCATATAGGCGATATATAATTAATTAAAACAATGAAATAAAATGCTAGAGTTAGAGGATTCACTTTTAATATTTCAAATCTAGAAATCTCCCTTATTATAATATATAAATTATCAAGATCAATTTATTGCATGAATTAATTATATAAAACCGACCATATACGCGGTGAAACCATTTTGTCCAAATTAAATCCAACCGACCATATAAGCATTATCCAATTATGTTAGTTTAAAAATAATTTATATATTATAAAATAAGGGAAATTAATCTAAATTATCATAATAAAAGTTTCACCATTCACCCCAGCAAAACGAGATTAACTACTCATGTTTTGAATAAAAACACACAAAATTTATTACTAAAATAAAAAGTAAATACAAGAAAACTTAAATAAACACACAAGATACTCTTTTCTTAGTATTCCAGAGAAATTCCCCAGAAGAAAGTATGAGTTTTCCTTCAAATTTGGCCTGCTATTTATAGGCTCTAAAACTGGCCCGCGTCGTGACGAAAAATATTTGCGCGTCGTGACACGCGCAATAGTAGAATACGCGTGTCGGCAGGCTGCATTATTGTGTCAACGTCGCGACGCGAAAAGTCGTATGTGTCGCGACGCGTTGCATAGTTAATGAGCGTGTCGGTAGGCTGCATTATTATGTCAGCGTTGCGATGCGCCAAGTTTTCTATGTCGCGACGAGAGCTACAGTTGAAAACGCATGTCAGCATGAAGCTTCAGTGCATAATTGACCCGGTGTCGCGATGCGTTGAAGGTTGAGAGATAAGTGTGGTTTATAACCACTTATTCCGACATCTTTAGCCTATTATTTTGTTAGATTCCATATCATTTAATATATTTTGTAGTTTATTTTATGTCTTGTTTGTTAGAAGTGTAGGGGTTTTTTAGGGGGTGAATCCGGTAACGCAGCGGAAGCGGTGAAAATCCGATTTTCAGATTTCAAAACTTTTTCTCGGATTAATTAAATAAAAATATTTATTTAATATTCCAATAATCAAATTATGAAATAAAATTCAAATGAATCATATTCAAGTGAATTTACCAAATTACCCTTGCTTTGTATTTTTGTCCATTTTAGTCCGAAATTGATCTAATCAATTTTGAATGATTCTAAATCATTTCTAAGATGAACTTAGCATGTTCAAAACATCAAAACACCAAAAGCTACAAAAACTCCATAAATCATCATCAAAGCCGTGAGCACTATTTGGTGCCCATTTTGGCCATTTGGTCATTTCATGTCTCAAAAGTCATCCAAATGAAATCCAATCAACATGAAACCTTATATGCATCATATACACACCCAAATGCACAACATATATGAAAAGACCCAAATTTGGAATTGGTCATGAACCCTAATTTTTTAATTTCATCAAATTGGACAAATTAGACCAAATTGGTTAAATCAAATGTTTCAATCATCATTCTTCCATCCAATCCAAGTCTCAACACAATGAAACAACTCAAGATCAAATCTAGGTCATTTAAGAGTGGGTCAACAACTCTAGATTAGCAACATGGTTTCTAAAACCTTAAAAGAAAGTTTATTACTACAATAGTCATTCACTTCCTTCATCATACATGCTTCACACTTCACCAAAACTTCCATCAACAAAAACCACAAGGAACAAGAAAGAAACATCCTAATAATATCATATATTAAAGCCTAGAACCTAAGGAACAAATTCCTTACTAATAGCAAGTTCAAGAAACTTACTAAAAATCCAAGCTTTTGATGTTTGTCTTTCTTTTTCTTTAGGCTCATTTGGCTTCCTTTTGTGAAATTTATGTTTTGTGAAATGTATTAGGTTAGCTAAATGAAAAGCAAATGAAAACAATATATACTTGTTCAAAGAATAGCCTTGGCCGAATTCAATGTCCATGTATATACCAAATTTTTCATTTCAAAATCATTTAATCAACTTGACAAATATCTAAAACACTTTATGGATATTTATTTAAGTCAACAATTGCAACTAATGTCATTTACTTTAAATATCCTAATGTAAGATATTTATATTTTAATTAATTTAATCATTTAACAATTAAATAATTAAAATTAATCAAATACAAATATATTAAATATATGTATAATATTTACATTAAATATTAAAAACATATATTCATTTAGGATAAAAGTCAAGTAACTCATTTTGACTATTAATTAATGTGTATTTAAATTACTCAAGTATTAAATGTAAATACACAATAATTAGGCAAATGACTATCTAGTCTTTTTAGCACGTATCTTGCGTTTAACCTTTAAACGACTTTTATAAATAATCAATATTATTATTAATGTTGCTCTAGTGCTCTACGAGTATGTTTCATTATTGAGACTCTCTAGATTCAGGTATATCCGTCACGAAATCTAATTTCGTGTCCATAATCTATCCACCCGTAGATTATGACGATCACGGATAATCTCGCTGAACCATACAGGTCGAGGTCATGTCAAATGTATAATTCCTCCGTCACAGGTATCCGGATAAATCCCAGAGATATAGATATAAACATCAAATCTCTATCGGGATTATCCAGTCGACTATTCCATTAGCAATCTCAAAAAGAATGTTTAGAACTAGCTTCTAAACTTTACCACGGGCCCATGGTTTTATCTGATTGCTAATCATATGGACTACCTATGCTCTGATACACAGAACTGACAGATCATATCTTGATACACATAGGACACCCTGAGGATATATCTACACCCAACGAACATGCGGAGGTCTGATCTTAATAGATCGGTGACGTGACTGCCGTCTAAGTGTAGAAGATGTCTCATGTGCCCACAATGGCATCTCAAGTCTAAGAATCACAAGTGCTACTCAACCCAGAAGATTCTTATTGACGCTGGTGTACCATCCATTAAGAATCTTCGGTGAGTCGTTCAGTGTTTATCCGCTATAAACACCTACACGTCTATACTAGTCTCCAAGACTTATGGTTCATTGAGAAACCATTGGAATCATATATTCCAGTATACGACATGTACCGATCTCAACGGGTTTACTATACTGACCAAGTAGTGTAAACCTTGACCAGGAACTGTCTGAGAATGACAACGTCATGATACAACTCAATGTCCGTTGCGACGCTTTTGCAACTGTATCATGACTAATCATTCTAGGGTCATTACGTCTTTACCATATAGAAAGGTAGATTATATTATAGAAACTGCATATATTATTCATAATAATAATGTTTTACAGAAGTATTTAACAGAAATACAACCGGGAATTGGCGCTCTGAGCACCAACCCCAAGAAGAAGCATCAATATATAGACCTTGGGGGCATTATACATGTTTTGGGACCATACGGACGCATCAGAACCACGCGAGAAAAGCAGAAATGCTGAAAACACACAAACTTGGAACCTGCCACGCGTCGCGACGCTCCCAACGCTGAACACATACAAAATGTTGAGAGATGGGCGCCGCAGAGAATGATGTAACCGATGCTTAAACCTTTATTTTAATTGTCGATTTTGTTATGAATTTTTATTAAGTTTATTTATATTCTTTTGAGTTTAATGCTTCTTGATTGCGGGCCACAATTAAGATGATGAATGTTTAGAATCTATCACTCGAGATGGAGGATTTTGAATAGATCTAGAGAATATAACCTAGGAGTTTTATAGAGTTCGAGAGAATATATATATTCCTTTGAAGTCGTTAACATAGAATCACAAAGCGTAACGAGTTGTTAACTACTATTTTTATAGAGATATTGAAGTCTGTCGTTGATGATATTTTCACTGATACTCGAGAGAGGGAGTGGATATTTTTAGAGTCTTGACTTATAAACAATATAACCGAACAATGATTAATTGGCATGACAAATACATAAGAGATAGCTAGGTGAAATCAGACTCTAGAATCTCTATCGTATTAGTTTCTCTTTTCTAAATATTTTATATTTTATTTATTTAATTAAATCTTTGTTAGTTCCTCTGTTAGTAAGGGTTGATATAGATCCAGGAATTGTTTATACAAAACTGACAGTGAGCGTTTAAGTCATTGTCCTCATGGAGTTGATTATAATGAGTGGAAATGGTTGGTGGAATAATACTGGGGAACGCAGAAGTTTAGAGTAAGTTGATTGTCCTTAGTATTCTTGATTTCTACGGAGGTTTTTGTGCAGGAGATACCCAAAAATTGCATTTATGCTTCGGTTGCATGCAGCAGCAAAAGCCCAGAAACTGGGTTTCTGCTTCTGCTGGCAGCAGAAACTAGAATTGGATTTTTGCTGCCAAAACTAGGTTTCTGCTGCATGCAGCAGAAGCAGAAACCCAATTTTTGGATGCTTATGTATTTCTGTATTAATATAAAATTTCCAATGCTTCTGTATTTATGAGAATTGGATATTTATTTTCCTCACATGTTATATTTATTGCTGCAGAATATCAGTGAAGTAAATTCTTCCAATCGGAAAAAATAAAAGATGCTTGCTTGCGTGGATACCAAGTTTATTGCAAGAATTGCGCATGAAATGGTAAAATTTTATTGTCAGTAGGTGTGTTATTTATTTTTTTTCTATTGATAATTTTTATTGTATTTTACATTGTCTTATCCAACTCATGGAGAAGCACGACAAATACCCTTGAAAATATTGCAGAACCAACATAATATCTTAGACTTTTTGCCAAAGAAAGAAAGAAAATTGATGGTAGTTGGGTGGATAAAGAGGCTGAAGAAGCTTATCAAAAGTTGAGGGAATTGCATGAAACACAATTGCAATGCAATGAAGTTGACACACTTACAACCCAAGAGGCTTTCACAATCGTTCTTGGGCATAGATCATGATACCAAAGAGGTATAGGAGAAGACCCTCTCCCTTCAAAAGTGTAAATCATGGAGGGTAACAAAATCATTATAGTGCGATGAATGAAGAGAAAACTACTCGAATTCAATCTGAAGTTGAGAGAAAGTGGCTAACTTTTGTCTAAAAAAGAGGCTGACCTTCAAGTTACACTTAGTGTAGAGATAGAGTCCAAGTTGCGGGAGGAGCTACGCATTGAAATGGAAAAAGAGTTGCAAATTGCAACGGTTGGTGAAAGAAGATTTAGCCTCTTCGCATGAGAGTCATCATCCACCAATAAATAATAAGATATTTATACAAAGCTATTTCTATATTCTTGTGTTTTGATATATTTGCTCAATAAATTTACAGTCCGGTTCATCTTCTTCAAAGCCTGTTGATGAGAAGAAATCAGTCCCAAATGATATTGGTCCAACTTAATGTGATATTGTAAGTTATGTTTCGATTAATAAAATGGCAAAAAATTCTTTAAAACATATTTGATTGTCATATTTGATGGTCATATTTATAGGAGTTGTACACTTGTTTGATATGTAATATTGCGGTGAAGGGTGCACAAGAATATATGTCTCATATGCTTGGAGATCAACGTGAGTCACATGTACTTATTTTTTAATTAAATATATTTGTGATGCCTATAACATTATTATTGCGGAATTTACATTTATATTATACAGATCAAAAGGCTTTGAATGGAGCAGTTGCAGGATCAACTCCAACGACAACTTTATAGAGAAAAGTGAGTTGATACCAAATTTTAAGATTGCAAAGTAAAGTAGTTTGATTGTAATTTTTTTTTAAACTTAACCTCAGGATGGTGAAGATATGAAGAAAAGACTAAAATCACATCGAATCGGTTTCAGATGATATGTTTCTCAATTCTTTAGTTTTAATTTTTTTGTTTTTTTTTTTGTTTTTTTTTTACATATAATTAGTTTTTATTTATCTATTGATATGAGATTAATATATACTGATATAATTGTTTTCATACAAATGCAGGTAACTATTTTGTTGGTTGAAAAAGTAGTGGACAAATGAGAAGCTAGTTCATTCGATGAATGGTTTCGTTTCACCATATGTTCAAAGTCTTTTTGTAGTTTGAATATAGAATGTAAATTTAGATGTGAGACGAAAACAATAGCTTTTGATTTTTGAATTATAACTAGTTGATAATTTGTCTGTTTTAATATTGGAACATAATATATTTTTTTGCTTGTAAATACAAAATTCTATTTACATATATTAATGTATTAAAATTTATATTTTGTATCATTTTACAATACAAAATATCATATGGTGTAAACGATTTTTTCTATATAATTTCGTCACAAAAGATATTCATTTCGCCACTAAAGTGATTTTTTTCGCCACTACAATTTCACTTTTAGTGGCGAAATTCATTTCCTCACGAAATCTAATTACTTTTAGTGGCGATCTAAAAATGACATTCAGTGGCGAAAAGAATGGACTTTTTAGTTTTCGCCACTAAAAGTGAATTTTCAGAGGCGAAAACTATTTCGCCACTAAAAATGACTTTTAGTGGAAAATTAATTTTGCCACTGAAAATGTACTTTTAGTGGCGAATTAAATTTTCGTCACTAATACCTTTTGTATTGCACTTTTAGTGGCGAAATAATAGCTTTTAGTGACGAAAATTTTCGCCACTAAAAATCAATTTTGTTGTATTGTTAATATCAGAGACTTTATTCGGTGATTTACTAAATTATAATTTAAAAAGCATTATTTTTTTTTTGTATATATGTTTGTAATGTGTGACATGTAAAATGCTCGAACTAAAGAAGTCTGTAAACCCATTTCTAGGGTTAGATCCGCTCTAGGGAGAGGGTTGTGACAAGAAATGTCGGCATTTCCTCATTTGTTAACTCTCCTATCATAATTTTGAATTTTGATCCCGTTTTTAGCGTAATTGTGAGGGTATCTGACAGATCAGTGTCATCTACAAGTTTGGTTACTAGCTCTTCTCAGAAATGCCTTGTACTTAGTGTTTCTGGTTTCTTTTTTAAGCTAATAAAAAAAAAAAACCTTGCTAATTTCATCTTCAACTGATACGACTCATTCTTCTGTAGTGCCCATCCACGGGAGGTGGTATGTATATAATGCCTAATCTTGTCATTCTGCCAAGTATTATTCTGTCATTTTAGAAAATTTGGTGAGGAATGTGACTGGTTCATTTCTGGTCCATCCCAAATCTCAATGGTATGTGATCAGTTCTAGGATTTCACAAAAGCATGCTGCAACAGACTGTCACCATCAAATTGATTTTTGACACCGTCATGAAGATAAATTATGTATAGAGTTGATTACAGAACTCTATCACAATTCATTTATAGAATGGCAGTAAACTTATGTTGCTTTAAAATGATGAATTATTTGTGGATGAAGGGTTTAACATTTCCAAGAATAATGAAGCAACGTCAGAGAGGTTGGTTCCATCGACTTAACACAACCAAAATACTGACAATCTTGCCTATGACGGACAAAAGGATTTGAAAGAATTTCGAAAGGGAACAACAGATGGGACGTGTAAAAGATGACAATCAAGTGAATTGAAAACTGATATGGAACAGTAGGGATGCTGAGATGCAGCAACAAGATCAGAGACTGAACCTGATGCTTGGCGCAAGCCCATTGAAGAAGAAAAGCTGGCTCCAAAGAAGGCTACCTCGACATAAGGATGGTCTCGAGACTTCCCACGTTGCGGGCTCCGAAGAGAATTTAATATGTATGCAGCTACATTCTTACTATTTCTGAAAAGATTGTTTCGGCGATACCTCTGACATAATAACCAAATGCCATTTTCACGCCTGATGGATACCCGTCAGCAAGGCATCACATAAACGGTTTTCAAATTCTGTAACATATATTGGTAGTATTGCAAAAATACCAAAATAACTCGTTTGGATCAAGTTGAATAAGTCAGTAATTTAAATTATAAAATCTTAGTGACTTATTCAGACGTGTGCATGATTTTCTCAATGTGAGATCCTGACTTGGTTTGGATGATATATTCTTAACGAATTATTCAAGTGCTAATGGCTAAATAAAAGGAGGGTTTGTAGATAAATACCAAAGGAATGGAAAAGCTGAAACGTTAGAAAAAATAAAAACCAGGAAACAAATATATGAAAAAAAAAGTTTTCTACTCCAAGATTCTATCTTTTCCACCACTACAATTGCTGTTGTTCTGTATTCATCACATTAAAGTACAAACTTGTGGTGATCCGTTATTTATCTTGAAGGTCGAAGCTGAATCGTATAGCTTTTGGTATTAGGTATTCCCCGCCCATGAACTTTATAGTATCAAATATCAAATTCACCACTTATTGAGGAAAAAGTGATACCATAATGCAGAAAATTTCACATAAAAATAGCAAAGATTAGCATAACACTATATTATATATGCACTCTATATTCATACAAAACATGTTACATAGACTATGAGAACATGAACAGCGTCGGCCTGAACGCTGGAATCATCTTTGGCATAAATTTTTTCCTGTAAATAACAAAACTAATAGCATTAACATATATATAAATTTTAATACTCTTATTAATGAACAACATTAAAGGTTGATGACACAATAAGAATTAGGAGCTGGCTTAGTCGTTTGTCTAATTTTACTTGATACTTTATTTTCATACTAGTGATGATGATGATGAGCATTTTCTTGATCAATCTCCAAGAATGAGACAACTCTATCTTCCGATATCACCGACAGCTCCGGTGTCCAATATTTTGACACATTCATCTTCTTTCGCATCGGCTTTGACCATGTCTCATTACAGCCACTCACCAATACCACCTGTATATTGTTATCCGGTTCCTCCGGTTGCAGCCGCCGCCCCTGGGCTGAACGCCGGTAACACATCAGCCAAAACCTTCATTGATATGGAAAAAAATACAAATTAAAAAAAAAAAAAAAACAGTAGTTTTGTGATTGATTTTTTTTTTTTTTTTGGTTTTATTTAGTTTTGGTTCGTTGTATTTATAATAGAAGAGCGTGGGATTTATGTGGCCAGTAACTATTAACTAAGTAAAGATTTGTCCGTATCTAATTATGGGAAGTTAGTTACTTGTTACTTTGTAGTGTAATAAGATATCTCTAGTACCGGTAACTATAACTGTAACTGTTACTTTGCACTCATTACTCAAGTTCCAGCCCCAGGCTCTTAGTTTCTGCTGGCCAACTGAATCTGACAGTTCAGTTCCTATTCCGAACCTTACTGTGATTGGTTGATGTTTAAAATACGACATTAATTACAAGAAGTTTTAACTTATATATATACCATTACATTTGCGATTTCTTTTAAATTTGTTAGAAACCAAAGGCTAATAATAATAGGGAAATTTTTTTGATGTTGGTACTTAGTATACCATGGCCTTTAGGAAGAGGTGGGTTGAGGTCCCATATTTTAAATTTTAGTGTATAATTTATTTATTTATTATTTTTTATTATTTATCGGTAGAAGTTTAATTGGAATTCATCTAAGTCTCCTTAAATTTAAGATAACTCACGACGACTCTAACAATCGAGTGTTTGAGTTGACGGAAACATTCATAATCAATTATAATTACTAAAATGTCATAATCAAGGATGAATTCAGATTTTTCCCATTTGAAAACAGCGAAGTTACAAAAGAGAATATAAATGATTTCATGATGAAATCTAAAATCGTAGGAAACTGTCGATTTTCGCCAATTTTCTGGTAATAAGTTTTTTATGAATTTTCTCGATTTTCCGTTGATCCGAAACTCCGATTGACAAATCGCCAGCGGCTTGGTGCTCACATGCGCCTTAAGCAGCGGCGTGTGAGGCCCACACGTGGCCTGGAGATGCGGTGCATGGGAGCCACATGCTGGACAAAATGTAGCCACTGATCTCCCGAGTCTCTCTCCGTACTGTCTCGACCCTCCGAGTAGTAACAGACCTCCGAATCTTTATTTTCGTGTAATTCATCGCTATATTCGATTTATGCATAATGTATTTCGGAAACGTATTTAGCTTTGAAGTGTGATTAATTTACTTGATTGGACTATATAAATGATTTCCTTGTGGTTGGAAGTGAATTATGGACTTAATCGTGAAATATGGTTGAGAAAGAATGTGTATGGGAAGTTATTGTAGCACTATAAGAAAATAGTGTTAGAGTTGGTGCTCAGAGTGCCAATCCGGATCGTATTTATGTCCGATTCATAAATACGAACAATTCATTTTTCCATAATATTACTTATTTAATGGAAACACCTCTTGTCTTTTATACACATATTCGATCTAATTGCGATTAGATATCTTATTATGATTAGATTGAAATTGAATCTGATTTAGTGATACATGTATATTAGACAAAGACCCTAGGATTTACAACGTAGTGCGGAGTTACAATGTAGTTTGTAATTGACATTGGGAAGCATCACTATAAGTTGTATATCCTTAAATAAAGTTCCTGGTCAAGATTTACTAACACGGGTCGGTTAGTAAAATCCGCTGAGACCAGTAAATGTCGTATATCGTGACTTGGTCCAATGGTTTATCACAATGAACCATGAGTCTCGGGAGACTCGTATAGACATGTAGGTGTTTATTTGATAAACATTGAACGACTCACTGAAGATTTCCTAATATATGGTACACCAACTTCAATAGGAATCTTCTCGAGTTGACCGAGCATATTGGTCCTTCGACTTGAGATACCACTGTGGATATATGAGTTATCCTCCACACCTTGATGGCAGTCACGTCACCGATCTATTTAGATCAGACCTCCGCATGTTCGTTGGGTGTACACTGATGCTCATGATATCATGTGCGTATCAAGATAGAATTTTTCAGTCTTGTGTATAGGGTATAGGCATCATACACGTGTTTGCGATCTAGTAAATCCATGACCGTGGTATAACTTCGGAAATCAGTTCCGAGTGTTATTTAGAGATCGTAAATTTGAAATTCGAATATATCATACCATAAGGATTTGACATTCTTATCTATATCCCAGGTATAATATAGATAGCCTGTGGCGAATGGATTATACGTATGCAATGACCTTGACTTGCATAGTTTAGCGAGATTATCTGTGGTCTTCATAATTCATGAGTGGGTGAATTATGGACACGAAATTAGATTTCGTGACGGATAAACCTAAACTTAGGGAGTCCCACTATATGAAGTGTACTCGTTGAGCACTTGGGCAACGTGTTATGAATAATATAGATTATTCATAATATTTCATTGGATTAAATGAGTTAAATCGAATCGTTTAAACGGTTAAACGAAAACACATGCATAAGGGCATTTTTGGTCAATTGTAATTATTGTGTATTTATATTTGATACATAATTTGATTAGATACACATTAATTAATTATCAAATGAGATTTTGACACATGTCATTAATATATGTATTTGTTATTTAATGTAAATAACATACATATATAATAATAATTATATTAATTAATTATTTAGATATTTAAATGTTAAATTAATATTTGAATAATTAAATAATATTCATATTACATAAATGTTATGCAATATGTTTAATTATTATTGATACATGTGGCATGTTTTAATTAAGCTTTAAGTGTGCAAATTTAATTTTTCCAAATTAAAGCTTATCTTATCTTTATTTTAATTTCATGAAATTAAAATACAAAATTGATAATTTTGCCCCTCCAAAGTCGGCATCTTGGATTTAAAAAGGGGAAAATTTTCTTTTCTTCTTGGCTTCTCCTCCATGGCCGAAAATGAACTCCAAAAATACACTCCAAATATTTCTTGATGATTCAAGATGGAGAAATAAGAAAATCAAGGAAAAAAGCTAAGGATTAAAGGTAATTATACAAATCCCTAAGCTTAAAAATTTTGTTTCTTGTTTCTTGAAGATCTAGTGAGATCTAGGGTTTCTTATTTTCTATAAATTTGGGGCTTTTGGTTTTGGAGGATGGATTTGGAGGCATATTGCACGTGTGAAGTTGATTTGGATGATATTATTGTATTATTTATTCAAATTGATCATTTGATGATATGTTTCCATTCTAGAGTGTTATGACCACTCTTGTAATGCCTAGAATTGTTCTTGGGTGCTTCATTGGTGGTGACTTGAATTGGTGTTTTAATTAATATGATTACTGTTGAAAAAGTTGGATTAAAACATGAAAAATTGATTATTTTTGTTGCAAAATCAGATCTAGAAAACTGGGTTGATTGTGATGAAAATGATGTCATTTGAATGTAGTGGATGTGTTTTGGGTGTTGGAACAATTGCCGGAAATTATTTCGGAGTTAAAATAAGCGAAAACGACGAAAAATGACGTTTCCGGGTGACTTTTGAGCCAATCGGGTGACGGCTGCCCAAACAGTGATTTTGTCACTGTTCGGGCAGCCCATGAACTGCCCTAATACTATTGGGGCTGACCTGGGCAGCCCTCATGTGTATTGGGTAGTCAGTTCGGTCAAAAACGCGTTTTATGCCATTTTATGGAAAAATATTTTCGTAAAAGTTTCGCGACGTTTCTTAACTATTTATGTCGTTATTTGATATCGAATAAATATGTATAGGTGAAATATGAATGAATTATTTATATTGGATATTGAATAATTCATTCGGTAATTTTAAAAGTTTTAAAATTACTATTTCGACTGAACAGCGCTTCTGCTGCGCCCTTTGCCCAAAACCCCAACAAATAGACCTTTAGCGTCGAAATAATTTTTGACGCTAATAATTAATTTTAGCGTCAATTCCTCTATTCGACGCAAAATAGTAAATTTTTAGTGTCGAAATAAAAGTTCGACATAAAAGGGTAGACTTTTAGAGTCGTAATTCATTTTTGACACTAAAAGTTGTACCTTTAGCGTCGAAAATTATGTGGACGCTAAAGGTTTCTGAAAATTCCACCAAAAATCATGTTACCTTTAGCATCGAAATAATTTTCGACGCTAAAGGTACAACTTTTTGTGTTGTATTAGTTATTCGACGGTAAAGGTACAACTTTTAACATCGCACGATTCGACGCTAAATGTTTCTTACAACTCCACCGACAATCCTATTACCTTTAGCGTCGAAATATAATTTTGACGCTAAATGTAAAGTGTTTAGCGTCGAATTAGGTAAATTTGACGCAAAAACTTTATTAAAATGTAGAAGCACTAACACTTCTTCCCCCTTCTGCTATTTCTCTCATTTGTAATTTTATTCTCTCATCTACAAGTTCACTCACAACTTTCCTACAAATTTTCAACAAAACTCTAATTTTTCATAAGGTAATTTTTATTTTATCTCTCTTTATTTTTCCTTATATTTGAATCAGTACTCCCACTTAATTAATTTAAGTTTAATCTTTCTCAAAAATTATGGTTTTAATTTTTTATAATTATCTTTATTATATACATTGTATGTATTAGTTAATTTGTTGTTAGTTGTTTATGATGCATATATGTAGATTATTAATTAACTAAATATGTTTTGTTTTGTAATTAATTAATTAATTAATTAACTAAATATGTTTTTTTTTGTAATTAATTAACTAAATATGTTTTGTTTTGTAATTAATTAACTAAATATGTGTTTGCTTAAATAAATAATTAATGAATTGGTGATGTTGATGAGTTTATTATAATGTCTAATAATTATTTTTTTATATGTAAATATTTGGCTGAAATGGATAGAAATCGGATCAGCTCGGTAGATAGATTGAATATTGAATACCGTAATGGAGTTTATGAGTTCATGGAATCGACAAAGCAACACATTGATGTAGTTGTTTGAATAGGAAAAGGAAACATTTAGATGAAGTTGAGAATCATTTATACATGCTGGGAATATCACCAACTTACCGTATATGGATTTATCATGGTGATTAATATAATTCTCAATCACAATTTATTGATTCTGATAAAGGGAGTAGTAGTTACAATCAACCGGTAAATGATGAGATAACCAATGCTTTGTGTGACTGACAAGGTCCACAAGTCGGTCATAGTATTGGCGGTGACATACCAGTATTAGATGGAAATGATCAAAATTTATTTAGTCAATTACTTGATGAGGAACAAAAAATATCATTTGAATGTACTGAGATGTCGATCTTGAATTTCATTATGAAATTATTACACATTAAAGTGATGAACAGAATGACCAACAAAAATATTGATATGATGCTAGACTTACTAGGCCAAATGTTACCGGTTGGCAGCGAATTGCCTAAGTCATATTACGAGGCAAAGAATATTGTGTGATCTGGGAATGAGGTATGAATCCATTGATGCTTGTAAGTATGACTGTGTATAATTTCGTGCTGAGTATGAATCACTTGAATATTGTTCGATCTGTGGTGAAAATCGGTACAAAGTCTGTGGTCGTGGGAAGAAAGTGCCTCATAAGATATTTCGATATTTCTCATTAACGCCCAGGCTGCAGAGGTTATTCATGTCACGCTACACAGTGACTGACATGAGGTGGCATCATGAAAAGAGGATCGGTGTGGAAGGCATACCTAGACATTCTGCGGATGGAACCGAGTGGAAGGAATTTGATGACATGTACCCTTATTTCGCTGAGGACCCACGTAATGTCAGGTTAGGTCTCGCCTCCGATGGTTTTAATCTATTTGGGAATATGTACAACTCTTACAATATGTGGCCCATAATTTTTATCTCTGGTCAACGTTCCTCTGGTAAAGATATGAATATTTACTTGAGATCATTAATCAAGGAAATACAGAAATTATGGAATATCGGAGTGCATACCTACGATGCAGCTTCTCAACAGTATTTTCAAATGTATGCCGTATTATTGTCGACCATTAATGATTCTCCAGCTTATGGTTCATCATCTGGATCGAGAACAAAGAGATACATGACATGTCTAGTTTGTGCCGATGAAACACCTTCACAGCGGTTATGGAATAAAATAGGATACACAGGGTATATGCGATTTCTTGAGTTGAGTCATCTTTGGCGGAGAAGTAAATTATTCAACGGTTAACTAGAACCTCAGAGTATGCTCAATCCATTGTCTAGATTTGACATATTTTGCCAACATCAACATCTCAGAGATTGCACACTAGGGAAACATCCTAATAATAGAGATAAAAATCGAAAACGTCAACCTGAAGAGTTGAATTGGACGGGAATGAGTATTTTATTTCAGTTAGAGTATTGAGGGAGTCTAAATCTACGACATAATTTGGATGTAATGCATATAGAAAAATATATACGAGAGTTTAGTGGCACACTGTTCAACATTTTTGGGTAAGACGAAAGGCACTGAAAATGCTAGATTGGACCTACAAGATCTTAGAATTCGCAGAAATTACATTTACATGCCACTTCTCGAGTTCTTATTAAGCTACATGCTAGTTACGTGCTAACTCAACCAGCGAGAAAATCATTTTGTGATTGGCTGAAAATGGTGAAATTTCCTGATGATTATGCATCGAATATTGGACGTTGGGTCATGGATGATACGATAATTGGGTTAAAGAGTCATGACTATCATTTGCTTCTTCAGATTCTCCTTTCTGATGGCATTCGACCTCATCTGTCGTCAAATGTATACGACGTCGTACTTGATCTATGTGGCTTCTTTAAACAATTGTGTCAAATGGAGGTGAACAATTCTGCGGGACAAAAGTTGACCCGACGAAACCCGACCCGACCCAATCAGGTTTCTAAACTCAGTAAAAAAAATCGGGTTGAAGAAACCTGACCCGCAGAATTCGGGTCGGGTTACGGGTTTTTTAAAAAAAATCAGGTCAAACCCGACTCGACCCGAATTCTGCTCACTCATATAAATTGGCTTCAAAAAATTTAGGGCTTCAAACTTATTCTCTCAGCAGCCCTCGCCCCTCACCCTCAGCAGCCAACCGTCTCCTCCTCATTGTTTTCTCTCCCAATTCAATTTCTATTCTCTCCTCACTCAATCGAAGCCTCAAGGTACACTTCAATTCTCTTTTATTCTTTTCTCTTTTATTCTCTTCACACAATACACACAGTGCACACACACTGCTATAAGTGGCAGTGGCACACGGCACACACTGCACACACACTGGTTTTTTATGGTTAAGGGTATTCTTGTTCTATAAATGGCACACGACACACACACATTTTTGTCTGTTATAGTAATTTGTAATGTTTCTCTGTTTGCAATGTTTCTCTGTTAGTATATGATTAGGCAATTTACAATCAAATAATTTGCAATGTTTCTCTGTTTGAGATCTGTCACTGGTTTTTTTTTTTATGGTTAATTTGGAAATAATTGTCAAGTCCTTGCTTTTATGATTCTTTTATGTTTTGTTGGTACTTTGGAATTTTTGTTGTGGTTAGTGATTACATTCTGAATTCTTTTCACTTAGTTTCTATTATGGACCTTTTGATAAAAATACTTTCTTGCTTTGCTTGTGATAGTACATTGTGATTTTGAATAAAGGAAACATCTGGAATTTAAGGTTTTTGTTTTTGTTTTTTTTTCAAGAAAGATTTAATCTTGTGATTTAAATTTAATCTTGGAGTTTACCCCATTTTCATCTCACAATTCTAACATTCATGTCTGTGTTTTAAATTTAATGATAATATATTGTTTATCATTTTGAATTTGATAACCTGTTTTGATGTATTATTATAGGGTGAATGGAAGCACTTGACCCAATGATTAAGGAGGTTGAGAATTGTTCAAGTGAGGAAGAGAATAATGAAGCTACAAATATAAATCCTTCTACAACTCAAAGTAAGTCTCCCTCACCTAAAAAAAGAAAATATACTAAGAAGGTGAAGTCTAAGCCGCAACGTAGTAATAATTTTGATTATTCTTTTTGGGATCATTTTGAGAAGATAGTTGTTGATGGTGCACAAAAAGGTAAGTGTAATTATTGTGGAGATGAGTATATTGCAGATTCTCGTTTCCATGGTACTAAAAATTTACATACCCATATAGATGTGAGGTGTAATAAGTACCCTTATAGAGATAACAAACCTTGAAATATGAAAAAGTAGTAGATGGTAGAGGGGTGGTGTAGGCACTGCATTTTTGCATGTAAGTCCCTATGATGAGTCTCATTTGGAGACACTACCTTTTAAGTCACGGAAGTCGCGGGAAACGGACGTCGGAAGGGAAAATTCAGAATAAGTATGTCATCAGATTCATTTCACAAGTTCACTAATTTCATTCGTGCTGCGTTCGTGACCACGTTCGAACGTCAAGCAGATTGCGGGCGTTCGTGTAGCGTTCGAATCGGCGTTTGAACGGTGTCGGTATTTCTGGTTTTGCTGCTAGCCTCACATCCAAGCCCAATTAGCCCACCAAACCCATAAAACATATCCAATTAATTAAATACATATTTAACACATGACAAAATTAAATAAAATCTATAAATCATATACCGAAATTAAATAAAATCATGCCTAATTAAAATCAATCAAGATTATTATATTCCTAACTAAACAAATATCATGCCTAAACAAAACAAATTAAATATATAACCTTCCTAAACAAACCAAATCTTGTCTCCAATCAATCTTTGGTTTTCCTTATTTAACACTAAATCAAATCCTCCTTTAATGCACAAATCCCTTCATTGTCAAGCAAAGATTCACCCATCCCCTTTGCCTATAAAAAACAAAGATATTCCAACTCTTGAACCCCCTAACTCTCACGCATATACAACAAAGAAAAAGCCTATCCATTCACGCCTAATACACTCAAGAAGCAGCAAAGAATTTTCTCTCATCCTCTTCCCTCCATAATCGAAAATCACATCCCCTAAAACATCCACTGTATTACCGAAAATCACTACATAAAACATTCACTGTTTGACCGAAAAACTGCCCCTAGAACACCCCCAAACTACCGAAACTCACCCCTAAACAACAACCCTTAACATCACCAAAACAGCAGCCCCAAATACCCCAAAACAGTGGCCTAAAATACTTGAAATAGTGACCAGCAAACGTCACCGAAAGAGCAGCGAAATACAGTAAAAACAGCAGCAAAATAGGGAGAACGACGACTCAAAACAGTGAGACAACGAACGAGAGCAGTGAACCAGTGAACCGGAGGAGTTGCGGAGCGTTAGCCCTTCCGACGATCGTGTACCATACATCCGAGAGGTGATTTAAAAGGTTAGACCTGAGGGCACTTTTTCTATTTATTGTCATTCGTTTTTTAATTGTCTTATTCACATGAGAGTCGTTTGTGGATGCATGTTGTGGTCTTCGAATGAAAGGGAAAATGTGTCGTCTCTTGCGGTATATAGGATGGAAACCCAGACGTAAATTCCGTAGCTGAATCCGAATGGACGGTAGTGCGGTCTGTACTTGGGATACAACTCCACGTACCACTTGAGTAAACGACACATATCTCCCTTTATTTTATCTTGATTGTTTATTATCCGCATCTTATATTTCGCCATTTTACTTTTTGTATGTTGTTTGTTTGTATGTTGATGATGTGATGCGCATGGGCTTAGCATATTGGTCTAAAGGTTTTCCATTTGAGGGAAGAAAAGGCCAAAAGGCTACCTTTACGCCAATACTTTGCCGCGCCGGACAAAGTATGTTTGGTTGGATGTGAGATATGTTCAACCGAGCATACGAAGTCCTATATCGTTGTCTTTACTTTCTATGCATTGTGATGTAACGCGCATGGGCTAACTAGGGTGGATTAAAGGTCCTCTATTCGAGGGAAAATGCTTGAAGGCTACCTTACCACGATGTTTTGCCTCGCTTTTTGTTATGTCATTGACTTTATACATATCATTGTTCTATTTATGCATGTATTGCATTCTAATGCGCATGGGCTAACTATGGTGGATTAAAGGTCCTCTATTCGAGGGAAAATGCCTGAAGGCAACCTTACCACGATGTTTTGCCGCGCTTTTTATTATGTCATTGACTTTATGCATATCATTGTTCTATTCATGCATGTATTCCATTCTAATGCGCATGGGCTAACTAGGGTGGATTAAAGGTCCTCTATTCGAGGGAAAATGCCTGAAGGCTACCTTACCACGATGTTTTGCCACGCCGGACAAGGTACACCCGATTGAATAGGAACGAGTTCAATCGGGCACACGAGGTCCTACATTGTGGATTTTCTTATATATGTATGTGTTGCGTCATCTCTCATGCATCCGGTCTGGTCCCGTTCGAATGCGTTCTTAAACGCTATACGAACGCGAACCTTCTGTTTACCGTTCGAACGCGTTTATGAATGCTACTCAAACGCGAATGTGTTTTGTTTCATCTGGTCCAGTCCCGTTCGAATGCGTTCGAATGACGCTACGCGAACGCGAACCTTCTGTTTACCGTTCGAATGAGTTTACTAACGCTACTCGAACGCGCACATATTTTCTTTGTTTTATCATGCATCAGGTCTGGCCCCGTTCGAACGCGTTCTCAAACGCTATATGAATGCGAACCTTCTGTTTACCGTTCGAACGCGTTTACGAATGCTACTCGAACGCGAATGTGTTTTGTTTCATCAGGTCCTGTCCCGTTCGAACACGTTCTCAAACGCTACTCCGTACTCCCAACCGGGCCGCGAGCCCGGATCAGCATGCGTCACCCAGTTTCTGTGTTCCCACAGGTGGGTAACTTAAAATCAGTTCATTTTACTATTGAAGAAGCAATGGTTATGCTTGCTAGGCTGATAATAGTTGATGAGTTAGCATTTTAATTGGTGAAAAGGGAAGGATTTAGGAATTATTCTCAATATTTGAATCTCCGAATGATAGTTCCTTCTCGTATAACTATTGCAAGGGATTGTTTGAAAATGTATCAAAATGAAAAGATGAAATTGAAAAATATAATTAAGTCTCAACGTGTGTGTCTAACCACAGATACTTGGACATCAATTCAAAATTTAAATTATATGTGTCTCACAGCCCTTTGGATAGATGATGATTGGAAGTTTTAAAAGCGAATTATAAACTTTTGTCAAGTGCCTAATCACACAAGGGAGACAATTGGTAAATTCATTGAGGCATGCATGTTAGATTGGGGAATTGATAAAATTTTCACAATCACTGTGGATAATGCTAGTTCTAACAATGGTGCAATAAGGTATATAATACGTAGAACTAAAGAATGGCCTACCACTATTTTAGGTCATAAATTTATTCACATAAGGTGTTGTGCATATATTGTTAACCTTATTGTAAAAGATGGCTTGCGAAATAATAATGAAGTGATTGAGAAAATAAGAAATGTGGTAAGATATGTGAGATCGTCCCCTATTAGGAAGTTGAGTTTCAAGAGTAGTGTGGAGCGGGAGAAGATTGAGTGTAAAAGTCTTTAATGTCTTGATATGGAAACTATGTGGAATTCTACCTACTTGATGTTGGAGGCGGCGAAGATTTTTGAGAAAGCTTTTACAGGTTAGAAGATGATGATCCTAGGTTTAGATTGTACTTTGATGGGGTTAAAATTAAAGGGCCTCCTAGGTAGGATGATTGGAGTCGATGTAGATGTCTAGTGAAGTTTTTGCAAGTATTTTATGATGTTACTCTTTCATTTTCAGGTTTTTTGCTTGTGACTTCGAATAATTTTTTCAATGAATTTGTAAGGATTCAAACCATATTACTTCAATATGCGAAAAGTGGTGATTTGTTGTTAGAAAAAATGGCCACTGATATGAAAAAAATTTGACAAGTATTGGGAGAATCCTACAAAAGTGAATTGGGTGTTATTTGTTGGTATTGTTCTTGATCCAAGATGTAAGATGAAATATGTCAAGTTCTTCCTCTCTCAAATTTACGATATTTCTAAGGCTTTTGATGTGGAGACTCGGGTGCAAGATGCATTGAATGATTTGTATAAGTACTTGATGAGTGGTATTTATATCACTATTTCCCACTCATTTAACTTAATATTTTGTATAGTTTCTTGAGTTTTATGAACGTTTTGATGTGTTTTATTGTTATCTTGCAGATAAATAAAGTTTGGACAGCACTAGAGGCAATTTGGGGCAAAACCGGACAAAAACGCGTCAACATGGATATTTCCGTCTTTTGCGCGTCGCGACGCTGAAACACTGCGCGCCGCGACGCCCAGCGTGAGCCGAATCTGCTAACATGCGCCTGGTCAACGGTCAACAATTTGAGAAGTTTTGACTTTGCTAAAATGCGCCGTGCCACGTGTCACCATCACAGCCGATCTGCTAACATGCGCCGTGCCACGTGTCATCATCATATGCTGCCGACACTCAGACTTGACACGTGTCGCCTCGTCATCAGCCACATCATCGGTCAACAAGTCAACCTTGCCACGTGTCATGCCACATCATCGTCCACATCAGCAGGTCAACCGAGTCAACATGCCACGTCAGCATCAGCCAATCATAGCGTGACACGTGTCGCCACGTGTCGCAATCTATTGTGCCGACAGGTGAACAGTCAGCCGCCACGCCACGTCATGCCACGTCATCGCCGCGTCAGCATGACGTCATCAATGACGTCATCACAATCATTGAGTCTTAGCCGCCTTGACACGTGTCGCGTGAATAGTCAGCCGCCTTGCTACGTGTCGTCTCCTCAGCGTGCCACGTCGACAAATCCAGCGTCGCGACGCTGAGATCCTTGGCGTCGCGACGCTGGAACAGTGAAAAATATTTCTATAAATACTGCGCGAATTTCAGAATTATGTGTGCCTTTCTCTCTCTCATTCTTTGATGAAGAGAGAGTTTCTCTCTCTAAAAATATTTTAATTTTATTTTTTTTTTATTTTTTTTTTGTAAATTTATTTTAATTACTTTTGTAATAATAGTAATTTAATTTTTACTTTTTACTTTTTACAGTTTTACTATTCACCATGTTGAAGTAACTTTTTCAGCTAGGGTGAAAGGTAATTCTTTTACTGTTACTATTTAGATTAATCTCCCGTAAAAATAATATATTAACTATTTAAAATATTGACTTAATAAGGGATACCGCTATATGGTCGGTTGGTAATTTAATTTTAATCTGGTTTAAACCTGACTAATCAAGGATACCGCCAGACTGGTCGGTTGGTAAATTTATTTTTGGTTCCGCCTTAATGGTTGGTTGGACTTAATTTGACTTAATCAGGATACCGCCAGACTGGTCGGTTGGTAAATTTAACACAAGTTTTATATTATTTTATGGGAGATATCTAAATTAGTAGTAGTAAAAGTAATTCCTTTTACCTTAGCATTTTATTTTATTTTATTTTACTTTTCTTGTATTTTATTTTTATGTATTTTATTTTATAGTCCTAGTTATGTGTTAGTTAATTAGGGGTTGTGATGACTTTTAATATCACCGGTTTATAAGGGATTATTTTATAGTTGGGTAATTTAAAGGTTTATTTATTAAGTCTTAAGCTTAATGCTTCTTGTTGTCTGATCACCAATAAGATTGATATGGTAAATCTAAAATGAACTAGACATGGGGATTTTAGGTTTCAGCCTTAGACTTAATAGCCCACGATCTTCCTTGAGGATAGATAACCCTTTAATAGATTTCCTTACAGGATATGAATATACCTGTCGGGCGGGGGTAGCCATAATTGGAACTTAAACTTAATGAATCCAGATAATTTGGTTGACATAGACATATGGTTCAATTGGGTTAAACTGGGTGTTTGTGTCTGACCATCGACAGAGGCTTACACATAATTTAGTGTTCCAGGTTAATAAATCAATATATTACCAACTTTAAGATAACCACTTCATCTTTAAAATGATATTAAAAGAAATCACAACCTTAAATCTTTATGTCTTTTATTTTCCTTAGTATTTTCTTTTATCTTTTTATTTATTTATTTAGCAAATCTTTAATCAACCCAATCAATCAAGCAATCAATTCCATTCTCCCTTTAATTAGATATTTGTAAATAAATAGATTCAATAATTAATAACAACAGTAGGAATTAAGTCCTCGTGGGATCGATATTTTTATACTACTTGAACGATACGTGCGCTTGCGTTATACGTGTGTGTTTACGCCGGTCAAGTTTTTGGCGCCGTTGCCGGGGACTTATATTTCTTGAGTTATTAATTTTGAAGCTATCTAATTTACTTGTATCTAATTTTCTTTATTTTTATCTGTAATTTTTATTTCTTTCTTTTGATTTCAGGTGACTTAAAAATGGAACATTACTGGGAGATTGAGAGACTACGTGCTTTACAAGAAGATACACCCCAAATCTGGGAGCAACAGTCCAGTTTTCTGAGGCCTGTTGTCCAGCCCAACATTATCACTGGATACCAGAACCAAACAATACTACATTTGCTCAACAGAACTCAATGTGAGATGTGACATATGTAATGGTGACCGCCCAAGCATTATTGCGAATAAAACTACCATCCAGGGTGGCAGAACTATCAAGATTCTTCATGGTACGACGAGCCATCACATTTCACAGAACCACATTTTCCATCTTATCCACCATCTTCCTTCGATCCTTACCAACAACCAGAACCATTAGAGGAAGATCAATTGATTCACATGTTCAAAGAACAGACAGCTCAATTTGATGCACAAATTCAGAGTAACACAGAATCCATACACATAATGACAGATCAGATCAGACAATTCACAGAAAACCAGAACTATATACCTCAAGAACCAATTCCAGATGACACTGATGAAGCCTTCAAGTACCAATTATTTCACAATGACACTTCAACAGAGGAGGAGGCTGAGCAGTATCAACAACCAGAGGTATCAGTTCAGGAGCCCGAACCGGCAAAGTCTCGATTTGATTTTTATTTTTCAGATTCTGACGAGGATGAAGCTGAAACATTTGTACCAACTGCATCAAAAATTGAGGATAGAATTCTGAATCCTCAAAACGAAGATCTTGGAGATTCCATTTTACAAATGTTTGAAGAAGATCAACTTGAGCCAATCAATTCACCCGAACCAGAGGATGAAGACCTAATGTCTGACTCATCTTTTCATCCTCAGGTGGAACAAGATGCAGATCAAATGGAGGAGCAAATGTCTGACCTTAATAAAAATCCAGAGCATTCAGGAAAAACATCGCTGTATTGGGGAGTAACAAATCAAAGATATCACCCAGAAGCTTGACAGAATGGAACTTCCATTCCAAGTCAAGCACCATTCGAGACCTCTTGATTTTCTTTCTTTCTTTGCAGGAACCACTGGAGCAACATTGAGTAAAAATGTGGCACAAGCACTGAATAAGACAAAATTATTTTTGCCACTTTTCCGTTGGAAGAGACCCTTCAAAAGCAATGCTCACGGGGTTTTGTCTTTAATCGGACATCCAAAACAACATTGAAACCTCCTTAACATATGGATTTCAGTCACGTCTGGCTGAAGACGAAAAATTCAGCGCTAGCAGGGAGGCAACCCAAGCAATTTGTTGTAATTTATTTTTCATATTTTGTGAACTTTTTAATTTTGTGTGTTAGTTTTGCAGGAAAAAATTAAAAAAAACGGAATTTTTCAGGACAAAGCAAGCCAGTGCAAGCGGGATTTTCAAAATAAAAATTTGACAAAATCACGAAGATACAAAGTTGATCCAGGAGACGGCCAAGTAAGGAGACATCTTTTGAGACGCGTCCTTATGGATTTATCCGTCACAAGACATGGTTTTGCCAAAAAAAAAAAAAAAAAAAAATCAGCGTCGCGACGCTGCCTCGAAATCACAGAACATAAGCAGGGCGCTGACAGCATCTCCTTTCACTCTTCATCTTCTTCATCCTCAACCACCTACCACACAAAGCGAAACTCACTTCCATAACCCAAATCACCACCACCAGCCGCCCAACAACCACCATCAAACCAAGATCCACCCCTTGCCGTGACCGAAACCCACCAGCCACCGAACCGAAATCGAGTGCCATCGTGACCGTGAGCCTCACAACCGAGATCCACAGCCGCAACCTTCGCCATGTCAAACAACAAGCCTTTACCGAGCCACCCGAACCGAACCAGCCATCACCACCGCGAGCCACTACCTTCATCACCGTGACCGAGTCTTCGCCAGTCGAGATCCATACCGTGAGCAGCCACCGAGACCAAACTGAGACTACCCAATCGCCACTGTCTCGCCTGAACCGAACCACATAAGACCGACCATTATGGATCTCCAACCCAAAGCCGCGAACCCACCACCGCCAAGCCCTCATCGCCCAAACCGCAACCACTCACCGAGAACAAACAGAGCCAAAACCCACCAGCCACCGAGTTTTTGACCAAACCCGCCACTACCAGCCACTCATTCGGCCAAGTCACAATCCGAGCAACCAAAACCAAGAAGCCGTAAACCACTGTCACCAGCCACCGAATCTTCACTGCCGAGAGTACCACTGCCAAAATCAGAATTTGAAAATACGGTAATAATTTGAAAAACTTGATTTGGTAATTGGTAAATTGAAAAATTGAATTGTGAATTGGTTGACTGTGAATTTTGAATTACGAAGGGTTGGATTGTGGATTAATTTGATTCGTAGATTGTGGGGGCGAAGAGTTGAATTGGGGTGTTTGTGGCATTTGATAGATTTAGGTTGTGTTGGATAATCAAAAATTCAGGGGAGACTCTGTCGGATTTTTCTGAAAAATACCAAAGTTGGGATTTGATTGGTGATAATTTTTTAGGGTGAATTTTGGGGAAATTTTTTAGTTTTTAGAGGTGATTCTGCCAAAATTTTAATGAAAAAGGGTCAAATAACAATCGTGGTAAGAATCGTAATTTGGACATAAATCTTAATCGGTAATTTTTCTTATCTGTAATTTTTCCTGTAAAATTTCAGCTGACCAGGTATTACCTTCTAACTCTCCTTTTACTGTTTAAGACATTGGGGACAATGTCTCATTTAGGTTTGGGGGAGGGAATTAGTTGATTAATACCTTGTTTTTAGGGTGTATGTTGTTTTTATTGTTAGTTCAAAATTTTTCGAAAAATACAAAAAAAAATTGAAAATTTTTTCAAAAATTACAAAAATATTTTGCATTTTTTGTGTTTTTATTTTGACTAAAAAGGTGAAATTGGTAAGAGATAGCCGAGTAAGGAATTTCCGCTCCTGAAAAATGGTTATTTGAAAAATGGTCAAATAACAATCGTGGTAAGAATCGTAATTTGGACATAAATCTTAATCGGTAATTTTTCTTATCGGTAATTTTTCCTGTAAAATTTCAGCTGACCAGGTATTACCTTCGAACTCTCCTTTTACTGTTTAAGACATTGGGGACAATGTCTCATTTAGGTTTGGGGGAGGGAATTAGTTGATTAATACTTATTTTTAGGGTGTATGTTGTTTTTATTGTTAGTTCAAAATTTTTCGAAAAATACAAAAAAAAATTGAAAAATTTTCAAAAATTACAAAAATATTTTGCATATTTTGTGTTTTTATTTTGACTAAAAAGGTGAAATTGGTAAGAGATAGCCGAGTAAGGAATTTCCGCTCCTGAGACGTATCTCAAACCTATTTCAAAACAAGTTAATTTTTGTTTATTTCATTTTGAATTATTTAATTTGTGAATTCTCCTTAACACTGACTAAAATGGATCTTCATATGTTCAGTTGACAGGTATTATGAACTTACATGGAAACATACGGACATGAGCTAAAAATTGAAAAGTTTGTAATATTCCGTGCTATAGTTTAATTGGAGGAAGCATCTCTAAATAGTGATGGAGTAAAAAAAAAAAAAAAAAAAAATCATCTGAGATCCGAGTTATTAAGTCTGTCAGGGTGTTTTAACACCTAGTGCCCTAAAACCAACTGGTTTGGGAGTCATTGGCCCAAAGCTCGTTACATGGATCGAAGATGCTGCAAAAATATATATATATCTGAAGTCTGAGTAATTAAGTTCGTAGGGGTGTCTTAACACCTGGTGCCCTAAAGCCAACTGGTTTGGGAGCCACCGACCCAAAGCTCGCTACATAGACGGAAGGTATTGTATATAAATAAAAATAGAGAAAAATCAAAAGAAAAAATCAGAAAAATCAGAAAATTATTCCATTGCTACAAAAAGGTGTGAAATCTGATAGAACTTTAGGACAAAAATATTACTCTCTTATCAACTGCACTTATGACTGTTGTGGGCAAAAATGAGTTGATTAATATTTTGTTTGCTGTGCATATGAAGAATGGTAAAAATAATCGAAGAATTTACTTATTCGGTAATTTAGAAAGAAACAAAACAACTAATAACTTGGAGTAGAATTTTCACCTGATTAGTCACTAACTTTCTTTATTTTCTTTTCGCTTGTCTTTTTGCTTTTGTGTGCATTAGTTTTAATACATTTTTACTTTTGTAAAATGTTTGTGGGTATCATTGCTGTAAACCCTCACGAGACTACACTCGTCCACTAGGGACACCTAGGGGTTTAAAGGCTTGTTGCATATGCTAAATGCAACCGTGATCCCTACGAAAATGGCTTAGTTAAATTTTGTTAAGTTATTTTATTTTGTATTTTGCTCGAGGACTAGCAAAATGTTAGGTTTGGGGGTGTGATGAGTGGTATTTATATCACTATTTCCCACTCATTTAACTTATATTTTTGTATAGTTTCTTGAGTTTTATGAACGTTTTGATGTGTTTTATTGTTATCTTGCAGATAAATAAAGTTTGGACAGCACTAGAGGCAATTTGGGGCAAAACCGGACAAAAATGCGTCAACAGGGATATTTTCGCCTTTTGCGCGTCGCGACGCTGAAACACTGCGCGCCGCGACGCCCAGCGTGAGCCGAATCTGCTAACATGCGCATGGTCAACGATCAACAATTTGAGAAGTTTTGCTAAAATACGCCGTGACACGTGTCACCATCACAGCCGATCTGCTAACATGCGCCGTGCCACGTGTCATCATCATATGCTGCCGACACTCAGACTTGACACGTGTCGCCTCGTCATCAGCCACATCATCGGTCAACAAGTCAACCTTGCCACGTGTCATGCCACATCATCGTCCACGTCAGCAAGTCAACCGAGTCAACATACCACGTCAGCATCAGCCAATCACAGCGTGACACGTGTCGCCACGTGTCGCAATCCTATTGTGCCGACAGGTGAACAGTCAGCCGCCACGCCACGTCATGCCACGTCATCGCCGCGTCAGCATGACGTCATCAATGACGTCATCACAATCATTGAGTCTTAGCCGCCTTGACACGTGTCGCGTGAATAGTCAGCCGCCTTGCTACGTGTCGTCTCCTCAGCGTGCCACGTCGACAAATCCAGCGTCGCGACGCTGAGATCCTTGGCGTCGCGACGCTGGAACAGTGAAAAATATTTCTATAAATACTGCGCGAATTTCAGAATTATGTGTGCCTTCTCTCTCTCATCTCTTTGATGAGAGAAGTTTCTCTCTCTAAAAATATTTTAATTTTATTTTTTTTATTTTTTTAGTTTGTAATTTATTTTAATTACTTTTGTAATAATAGTAATTTAATTTTTACTTTTTACTTTTTACAGTTTTTACTATTCACCATGTTGAAGTAACTTTTTCAGCTAGGGTGAAAGGTAATTCTTTTACTGTTACTATTTAGATTAATCTCCCGTAAAAATAATATATTAACTATTTAAAATATTGACTTAATAAGGGATACCGCTATATTGGTCGGTTGGTAATTTAATTTTAATCTGGTTTAAACCTGACTAATCAAGGATACCGCCAGACTGGTCGGTTGGTAAATTTATTTTTGGTTCCGCCTTAATGGTTGGTTGGACTTAATTTGACTTAATCAGGATACCGCCAGACTGGTCGGTTGGTAAATTTAACACAAGTTTATATATTATTTTATGGGAGATATCTAAATTAGTAGTAGTAAAAGTAATTCCTTTTACCTTAGCATTTTATTTTATTTTATTTTACTTTTCTGTATTTTATTTTTATGTATTTTATTTTTATAGTCCTAGTTATGTGTTAGTTAATTAGGGGTTGTGATGACTTTTAATATCACCGGTTTATAAGGGATTATTTTATAGTTGGGTAATTTAAAGGTTTATTTATTAAGTCTTAAGCTTAATGCTTCTTGTTGTCTGATCACCAATAAGATTGATATGGTAAATCTAAAATGAACTAGACATGGGGATTTTAGGTTTCAGCCTTAGACTTAATAGCTCACGATCTTCCTTGAGGATAGATAACCCTTTAATAGATTTCCTTACAGGATATGAATATACCTGTCGGGCGGGGGTAGCCATAATTGGAACTTAAACTTAATGAATCCAGATAATTTGGTTGACATAGACATATGGTTCAATTGGGTTAAACTGGGTATTTGTGTCTGACCATCGACAGAGGCTTACACATAATTTAGTGTTCCAGGTTAATAAATCAATATATTACCAACTTTAAGATAACCACTTCATCTTTAAAATGATATTAAAAGAAATCACAACCTTAAATCTTTGTGTCTTTTATTTTCCTTAGTATTTTCTTTTATCTTTTTATTTATTTATTTAGCAAATCTTTAATCAACCAAATCAATCAAGCAATCAATTCCATTCTCCTTTAATTAGATATTTGTAAATAAATAGATTCAATAATTAATAACAACAGTAGGAATTAAGTCCTCGTGAGATCGATATTTTTATACTACTTGAACGATACGTGCGCTTGCGTTATACGTGTGTGTTTACGCCGGTTAGTACTTCAAGGATGAGACTTCAGTGGGGTCATCTAGTGGGGTGAGTGTGCCAACTACTAATGAAAATATTTCAGAGGATAAAACTAATTTTATTGGAGAAACTCGAAAGATTCTTAATTTCCAATTCAGAAAGTATTTGTTGGATGAGCAAAATGTGGAGACTCAATGTGACATGATTAGATATTTGTCATATGGGTGTGAAGAAGATTCATAAAATTTTGATTTGTTGAATTAGTGGAAGAGAATTCTTCCAAATATCCAACTCTTTCTAAGGTAGCGAAGAGCGTTTTGTCTATACTGATTTCTATAGTGGCTTCCGAGTCAGCTTTTAGTACATGTGGAAGGATAATTGATCCGTTTAGAAGTTCATTAGCTCCTGCAACGGTGGAAGCTTTAATTTATGCTCAAAATTGGTTGCGATCTACGCCAACTCAAATTGATCTTCGAGCTGCGATGGATGATGTGGAGAAATTTGAGGAATTCGCTTCAGGTATTGTTATAGTGTTATGCTTTAAATTATTGAAATTAATATTTTCTTAATATAAGACAATGTGAATTCTAAGTAATTGGGTTGTTCATTTTTGTCATTGAATATTGTTATTGTAGAATTGTCAGGATCAAGTTCTACTTGTACGATTGAGCCTAACTTGTTTGGTGCTGATATGAACGAAAATGTTGATTCAGATCATGAGTACATATAAGGTTGTAACTTGTTTTTTTTTTTTTTTTCTATTTTCAGTTTATACTTGTTGTGGAACATTATGTGACATAATCATAGTGTTGTAACAATTTATTTTGGTTCTATGGTTGTTTTCAGTGGAGAGGTTGAACAATCACTGGCATCCTTTTGGATTTGCATGATCCTCCTCTATTGGCCATTTTAGAGGCAAACCGTTAAAATCTGTAATTTTGATTGAGGCATCTCATGCTTGTGTTGTGTCTAATGGCCTTAATATTAGGCTTCTATTTTCCTTGTTGAATGTGTTTCAACTTTCATATGTAGATTGAGATTGTATTATTTGATTTTGATATACAGTTTGTACTTTCTAGTTTCTACTTTGTATCTTAACAATTAAAATTAGCCATAATTTTTTTTTGATGTCATTACTTACAACAAATAAAAATTGAAAATGGAACTTGGATATCAAAATCAAAATGTGACGCTGAAATGAGGAAAAAAAAATAAGGAAAAAAAAATATACTTCCCTTTTTCAAGGGTTGAAACCTGTTAGGTTTTAACCCAACAATTTTCCATTGAGCTACTCTATTACTTCATAAAATTTGCACTATTAAAAATATATAATTGTATATTACATATTCTGCTGACCCAATTCAACCCGACCCGCAACGACCCGACCCGCGCGGGTCACTCTTCCATTTTTCAGGTTTCAGGTCTGCTTTTTTATATTACCCGACCCGATCGGGTTAATTAAAATTTTGCAGAATCCGACCCGACCCGTGAACACCCCTAGTGTCAAAGGACATTAACCATATCTGTTATTGACGAACTTGAGCGAGGAATATTGCCACCCGTTTTTTTTATGTGATGGTACATTTTCCTGTGCATTTGCCATTTGAAGCTAAGAGAGGAGGTCATATCTATTACAAATGGATGTACCTTATTGAGAGATATTATTAAATTTTAAATTTTAAATTTTTAATTTTGATTTTACGTTAAAATTATTAATCATGAAAGTTATATGTAATAATCGCAGGACTTTGGGACATTATAAATAATATGTGAGAAACAAAGCGTGGCCTGAAGGATCAATAGCAGAGACGGTCTAAATTAGTGAGGCAATAACATGTTCGATGTACATGTAGAATAATGATACTTCTTTTAACCGTGAGACAAGAAACTATGATGGATATGAAAGTAATAAACAAGATTTCATAGTGTCCCATCAAAATTACAGACCGTTTGGATCATTAGGTGTCAAATTGCTAACAATGGAGGAAGCTCAACGTGCACATTATTTTATATTGAGTAATTACGACAAAGTGCAACCGTATTTAACGTAAGTCTTGTAGGTGCATAAGTGTATTTTTGTTGTCTTATATTTTAAGATTAATATGATATAATATATTTCTAAATTTTTATAGGCAACATATTTGTAGGACACAGAAATCGGCGAAGCTGTTCCAGGCTCGCGGCCAGGTCGGGAGTACGGAGTAGCCCGCGGGGGAACTAAAACAGAGAAATAAAATGGATTCGCTACCCAGTGTGAACTGGGAAAATGATTTAAGGCCGCACTCACCCCTCGCAAGGGAAGACCTCAAACCGTTAGGTTCGGAATGGTCCCGGACTTATGCCACTTGTAATGAAAGGATTTATGTTATAATATAACCGAGTCTACGCAAGAACAACCTACATCTAAGTTCGCATATAACCTATATCTAAGTTTGCATATAACCTATGTCTAAGTTTGCATACATAAAAGTAAGTCGTCATAACGACAAACACACAATAATCTCATGAACATATTGAATTATTAAACGCGAAAAATAAATAACAACCAAAACATAAACATGAATTAAATTCCTAATGCGAAGGAAATAACTAATCATGCTCGAAAATAACCAACTAAATCATGCATAAAAATAAATAACATACTAAACAACTAAATCATGCTTAGAAAAATAAATAGCCTACTAAATGACTAAATCATGCATAAACATAAGAGTGGATGAAATGAAATATGTGTGTCTCTCAAGTGGTACGTGGAGTTGTTTCCCAAGTACAACCGCACTACCGTCCATTCGGATTCGGCTACGGAATTTATGTCTGGGTTTCCATCCGATATACCGCAGGGAGAACATATATTCCATTCATCCGAAGGTCATATCATACACCAATCAACAATACTCATGCGAAGTAAAATAAGAAAATAAATAATAAAGGGGAATAAATAAAAAGGGTGCCCTCAGGTCTAACCTCTTAAGTCGTCTCTTGGAAGTGCGCTACGCGAGTGTCGGAAGGGTTAATGCTCCGTAACTTTTCCGATTTACTGGTTCGTTGTTTTCCTTCATCGCCTCGCTGTTTTAGGCTGCTGTTTTCTCTATTTTTGGTGCTATTTTTAGTCACTATTTTTACGGTAATTAGGGACTGTTTTGTGCGGTTTTGGGATTGTTTTAGTTGCAGTTTTTTGTGGTTTATTTGGGCAGTTTTCTGGGCAGTTTTTGCGGTGATGAGGGCTACTGTTTTAAGGTTATTTGGTCACGGTCAGGGGGCAGTTTCTTGTTTGTTGGGTGCTAAGGGGTTTGATGATTTTTTTTTGTGAGCAGTCGGTGAAGGTTATTTGGTCACGCGTGATGAGGGGCTGTTGGCTACGTGAGGGCTGAGTGATTTTGTTTGTTAGTTATGTGTGGTCTTCACGTAGGTCCTGCATGCATGAGGTTGTCGAGTGAGTGAAGTCGTGGCTTGTGGGTTTGTTAACTTATGTGAGGGGCTGTCGGTTAGTGAGGCTAAGTGTTTTGCTTACACTGGCCGTGCAATAATGGTGGCTATTGCTTTAGTTTGTGGCGGTGAGCTGTGATGGTTTATTGTTGTGTGGGGTGCGTGAGGGTGAGCTGGTCAGTGTGATGAGCTTAGGGTTATGTTTGTGGTGAGGCTGCCGAGTGGGTTGGGAGAGAGAGCCAAAAGGAGAGAGAGGAGAGGTGTGAATGAGCTAGGGTGTGAAGGGTTGGTTTAGGCTTCTTTTTATAGGCAAAGGTTAGGGTTATCCTTATGCGAATAGGGAAATGATTTTGTGTAATTATGAGAATATCTTCTAATTAGTGTGCTATAAGGAAAAATCTATTTAATTAGGGATGTGATTTAATTTGATTTGATTTATTCTCTTTTGATTAGGGATATGATTTAATTGAATTAGGAAAGTGTTTGATGAGATTTAATTTGAATCTTTTAATTTGGGAAGGTGATTTGTCTTGACTTTAGCATGTTTTAATGTGTGATTTTGTTATTTTGGAATGCTTAAGGCGTGGCTTTGGTCTTCTTGGGCGTGAGTTTGGTCCATTTTGGTGGGCTTGGTGTGTAACTTGGTGATGTATGGGCTTGGTGTGTGACTTGCGGGGGTTTGGGCCAAGGATAAGTTTAAAACAGAGGCTTAACGAGCAAACCCGAAGCTAAGCAAACGAATTAAATCCAACAAGGTGTCAATTTCTAACTCTTCCATTCCGACGTCCGTTTCCCGCGACTTCCACAACTTAAAGAGGTAGTGTCTCCATGCGAGACTCATCATCGGGACTTATGTGCAAAAATACAGTGCCTACAGTCACCCCCACTTTTATGGGACTTGTGCAGTGTGTGACAATGACAATCCTATCAAAGTTATGCAATGCATTTTTAAAAACCTGGCTCGCCAGCTGCCACCTGACTTGCCTGCTGTTTCGAACTGAGTTGATGATGCATTGGGCCCTCGACCCTGGGACGCATCCCGGAACTGCGACTAATGTGTAGGCCCTCGACCTTGGGACATATCCTAAAACTGATGATGTAGTGGACCCTCGACCCTGGGACGCATCCCGGAACTACAACTGACGATGCAGTGGGTCCTCGACCTTGGGACGCATCCCGAACCTGCAACTGACAATGGGGGCCTCGACCCTGGGACGCATCCCAATACGCTGACAATGTTGGCCCTCGACCCCGGTACGCATCCCAAAACTGATGATGTAGTGGGCCCTCGACCCTGGGATGCATCCCGAAACTACAACTGACGATACAGTGGTTCCTCGACCCAAGGACGCATCACGGAACTACAACTGATAATGTGGGCCCTCGAACCTGGGACGCATCCCAAAACTGATGATGTAGTGGGTCCTCGACCCTGGGACTCATCCCAAAAACTGCTGATGTGGGCCTCGCCCCCAAACTGATACTGATGTGGGCCTCGCCCCCAAGCTGATATTGATGTGGGCCTCGTCCCCAAATCGATAGTGATGTGGGCTCGCCCCCCAAACCGATACTGATGTGGGCCTCGCCCTTAAACTGATACTGATGTGGGCCTCGCCCCCAAACTGATACTGATGTGGGCCTCACCCCCAAACTGATGTTGTGTGGCCTCGCCCTCAAACCGATGCTGATGTGGGCCTCACCCCCAAACTAATACTGATGTGGGCCTCACCCCCAAACCGATACTGATGTGGACCTCGCCTCTAAACTGATACTGATGTGGACCTCGCCCGCACACTGATACTGATGTTGATGTTGCATATCAACATGTTGTATCACCTCTCACGAGATAATCTTGATGACTTAAACATTTTTTCGTCCTCAACAGATGCTTTGTGTCGAAACCAGAGAACCTTCAAAGTATTTAATACACTCAAATCTGATCGTCTGCATGAGTGATCTGAATTAGACTCCTAGTGTGTGTGTGCCAAGGCTCTTTCACAGCTTAATCCTTAAGTAAGCCAACTCGATGATTTTGTCTCGGAGAATTAGATCAGTGGATCTAACCAACCGAGATGTCTTGATCATACTCTGTGATTACTTCCTCATACTCAACATGATATGGTTTTCTCCTTCTTTTCTTTCGTCTCTTTCTTTTCTTTCTTTTCATTTTGAACTTCTTTTTCTTTTTCTTTTTCTCTTTTCTTTTTTTCTTTTCCTCTTTTCTTTCTTTCTATTTTTTCGACACACCTACCCTTTAAGGTAGCATTTCTCCTCATGGTGGTCCTAATACTCGTCCATGGGTAGCTTCACGCTTGTCGGTTATAGGTGGTCCGTTTTTTTTTTCTTTTCATAGACTTTTTCTTTGTTTCCAACCATATCATATATCGTAGCATAAGTAAACCACGATGGACATCTAGGTAAACGGTCATTCACTGATCCGCCATCTCTTCAACAAGTCATCTCGCCGACCACTCAGGCTTCTACTGCTAAAATCCCGTAATTAAGTGTTCGTGAGTCTAGCCACGATCAACCACTCAGAATACCGGATGAGAGCACATCTCGCACTTATCATTTCTAAGGTTTCTCCCTATAGCAAACAATGTCATCACCGGACATATGCCTAACCATCAAGGACTTTTTTTTTTCAACTGGAATTCTTCCTTTCAACCGCCGATAAAGTGGGCTTCGCCCATTGGGATTCCTTTCAGAGAATTGATACTAACGTGGGCCTCAACCCTGAGGGTTCATTCCCAAAACTGATGATTATGTGTGGGCCTCAACCCTGGAGATCCATTTATGAAAACTGTTGATACTGTTTTGTTGCTCTCAGCTTGCTTGTATTTTGCCACTTTTCCTTCTTTTCTTCGAGACCTGTGAACACAAACAAAACAACAGAGTAAAAACACGTGCATACGATGTGTATATATGTATATGTGGAGGTACTCCTCGTTCTTGATGGGTTAGACCCTCATTGTGCTCCTTGGCGCCATGTGCCTACGTATGTCTTTGATCGCCCCCTGAGTCTGCTTATAGTTTCCTCCTGCCGGTTCTTTTCTGGTGATTGTGCAGTTCTCTTTTGTCTGAAACATGCAAACACAGAACCAACACAAAAATTGCAAGTACGTTACGTGTATGCATGCATGCATGGATGAATTTCCTATCCCGTGGGTTAAGTCTTCTGCCAGTTCTCCCAGTAACTGCTTTGTCTCTTCTTCCTTAGGCGAAATATTGCTTCAGTCTGTCCACGTTGATTGGCTCGGCGAACTCGTTCCCTTCTAAGTCTGACAGTCTCACTGCCATGTTTCCTATTACCTTCTTGACTACGTATGGCCCTTCCCAGTTAGGTCTGAACTTTCCTCTCGGGTCCATCGTTAACGGCTTTGACTACTTAAATACCAGATCCCCATCTCTGATCTTAGTAGGACACACCTTTTGTTGAATGCCCATGCCAATCTCTTCTGGTATAACTGCATATGATGTAATGACTTCATTATCTTCTTATCGAGCAATACCAACTGTTCAAATCTCTGCGAGGCCAATTCTTGTTCAGGTAACCATGCTTCTGTTAATAACCTCATGGACTGTATCTCAACTTCCACCGGCAGTACTGTTTCCATTGCCTTTCGAGCTTCTTCTTTTCTTAAACAATTCAGCTGAATGTCATTCGCTTGTCTTTTGTATAGTTCTCCCTTCAAACTCACATATTGAGAAGAAACTTCTGAATGGCTATCTTGTCTTTTCTGCTTGCTTCTTTCGGGAATTCCCCGTGTTCTAAGTATTGCTGAATATCACAGTACCAGGGTTGAATGCTTTTGTCAAATATACTCACGTCGTGCAGATTGAAAGGAAGGGACTCAGGCAGGTAAGCGAAATGAACGTCTTTATTATTATTAAGGAAAAAATTCAAACAAGTAGACGAAGTCAATGTCTTTATTATTAATAAATGCTAGATCACATTTGAATAAGATCAGGGAAACAAACATCTCCATAATTTGCAACTTCGTCTTCCCCCGTCTTCTTGGTTCCTTCAACCATCAGATTCTCCAAGTGCAGTAGTTCTTTTTCCCATTTACTTCCCCTTTTTGCAACCTCCTTCTCGTCACTGTCCGAGAAGTTTTCCCAGAAATTCCCCCTCTGCTCTATTTCACCTTTACCACTGCTGTCCCATATCCCCATGCGAGAAGTTTGGTGGTTATGAGTTTGGAGGACAAGGCTGTTAGGTAGGCCGGAGTTGATCATGTGGGTGGGTGGAGGTTTTTCTGTGCGTGTTGAGTTGCTCTTTTTCTGGGTCCGGTATTTTATGGGAATCAATGAGGTCTTAGATCCCATGCCTAAGGCGGGTACAGTTGTCGGTTTTGTGGCCTTTTTGCTGATGGAGGTAACAGTAAAGGTTCAGGTTAAGGTAACGTGGCACATGGTTTGGAAGTGGTTTAGGCTCTAAGGGATTTAGGAGTCCTTGCTTTTTCAGCTCTTTAAATACCTCTGACAAAGGTCTACCAAAATTGGAGAATCGCCTGTTCCTGATGGGGGCGACCTTAGAAGGATTGGGCTTGGTTCCCAAAGATCTCATAATGGTCTTTCTATTCCGGTCGCATAACTATCGATTATCGGCTATATGGGGTGTGCTCAAACTGGTCACAGCGGTGGTCAACGCTTGCAACTGCTCGGTAATCTTAGTGAGACTATTCTCCAGCTGATCCATATGGGATACCTCGTTCTCTGATTCGCTAATGTTTGCTGACAGCCTTTTGACGAGTCTTCCCTCTTCCCTAACCCAACGGGTATCTATATGGCTTTTAAGACACAGAAGTTAACATGATACGTGTATGCATGAGATGCATGATATGCGTGCGATGTATGGAATATATAAGTCGGCCCATTATCATTTTAAGCATTCAATCATACTACTTCGCGGTGCAAACTTGTCCCAGTTGAAAATGCCCAACAAGTTTACATTTTTGTGATAACATGGCTAAACAACTTCAAATGATAAAAGGCCTAAACATAAAGTGGCCCATCGGTATTTTAGAAGCTTTTGGCCCAATTGCCATAAAGCACGGACTCGTCCCAATTTAAATGGCCTAACAAGCCCATACCTCATGACAAAATGTCCAACTGAATCCAAATGACGATAGTCCTAAATGCAAGCATAAATGAATAGTTTCAATTGGTCATACTACTACAGTTCATATGTGGGTCTACAGGGGTATAGACAAAGGCTCTTGTCGACGAAGGATTTCCCACAACTAGGATTCCACACTCAAGGGTTCGAGCGACTAAGTGAGCGCACCTTTTTTATACCTTAAGGTACATGCCAACGAGTTATGGTGCGTGACTAACTGTCAAATGGATTTCCTATTGTAGATTCCCCAGAGGGAGGGTGGAGCGAACTCTCTTAAATACCCAAGCCTCTTAGGCTCTTATCCCCTTGGTGACAGAAATAAACAACAAGTCCTCCAAATTAGTCTGTCACAGTGAGCTGCGAGTAAATGATTATCTAGGTGCCTTCACCGCTTTCCCTTATAGAATGGTAGTGAATAAAGGAAGACACCAAACCATTACCTAGCCCTAATAGTGCCTTTGATTAAACCCCTTTCAACCCACGGTAGACACGATTAACTAAAGCACAAATCACAAACATTACAAGACATTATTTCGGGGTCAATTCTCTATCCCTAGTGGAGTCGCCAGACTGTAGGACACATAAATCGGCGATGCTGTTCCAGGCTAGTGGCCCGGTCAGGAGTACGGAGTAGCCCACGGGGGAACTAAACCGAAGAAATAAAATGGAGTCGCCACCCAGTGTGAACTGGGAAAATGATTTAAGGTCGTACTCACCCCTCGCAAAGGAAGGCCTCAAACCGTTGGGTTCGGAATGGTCTCTTACTTATGCCACTTGTAATGAAAGGATTTATGTTATAATATAACCTAGTCTACGCAAGAACAACCTACATCTAAGTTCACATATAACCTATGTCTAAGTTTGCATGCATAAAAGTACGTCGTCATAACGACAAACACACAATAATCTCATGAACATATTGAATTATTAAACGCGAAAAATAAATAACAACCAAAACATAAACATGAATTAAATTCCTAATGCGAAGGAAATAACTAATCATGCTCGAAAATAACCAACTAAATCATGCATAAAAATAAATAACATGTTAAACGACTAAATCATGCTTAGAAAAATAAATAGCCTACTAAACGACTAAATCATGCATAACATAAGAGTGGATGAAACGAAATATGTGTATCTCTCAAGTGGTACGTGGAGTTGTTTTTCCAAGTACAAACCACACTACCATCCATTCGGATTCGGCTACAGAATTTACGTCTGGGTTTCCATCCGATATACCGCAAGGGAGAACACATATTCCATTCATCCGAAGGTCATATCATACACCAATCAACAATACTCATGCGAAGTAAAATAAGAAAATAAATAATAAATGGGAATAAATAAAAAGGGTGCCCTCATGTCTAACCTCTTAAGCCGTCTCTTGGAAGTGCGCTACGCGGTTGTCGGAAGGGTTAATGCTCCGCAACTTTTCCGATTTACTGGTTCGTTATTTTCCTTCGTCGCCTCGCTGTTTTGGGCTGCTGTTTTCTCTGTTTTGCTGCTATTTTTTGTCATTATTTTTACGGTAATTAGGGACTGTTTTGTGCGATTTTGGGACTGTTTCAGTTGTAGTTTTTTGTGGTTTATTTGGGCAGTTTTTACGATGATGAGGGCTTCTATTTTAAGGTTATGTTAGGTCACGGTCAGAGGGCAGTTTCTTATTTGTTGGGTGCTAAGGGGTTTGATGATTTGTTTTTTTTTGTGAGCCGTCGGTGAAGGTTATTTGGTCACGCATGATGATGGGCTGTTGGCTATGTGAGGGCTGAATGGCTTTGTTTGCTAGTTATGTGTAGTCTTCATGTGGGTCCTGCATGCATGGGGTTGTCGAGTGAGTGAAGTCGTGGCTTGTGGGTTTGTTAACTTATGTGAGGGGCTGTCGGTTAGTGAGGCTAAGTGTTTTGCTCACGCTGGCCATGCAATAATGGTGGCTATTGCTTTAGTTTGTGGCTGTGAGGGTTTATTGTTGTGTGGGGTGCGTGAGGGTGAGCTGGTCAATGTGATGAGTTTAGGGTTTTGTTTATGGTGAGGCTGCCGAGTGGGTTGGGAGAGAGAGCCGAAATAAGAGAGAGGGGGGGGTGTGAATGAGCTAGGGTGTGAAGGGTTGGTTTAGGCTTCTTTTTATAGGCAAAGGTTAGGGTTATCCTTATGCGAATAAGGAAACGATTTTGTGTAATTATGAGGATATATTCTAATTAGTGTGCTATAAAGAAAAATCTATTTAATTAGGGATGTGATTTAATTTGATTTGATTTCTTCTCTTTTGATTAGGGATATGATTTAATTGAATTAGGAAAGTGTTTGATGAGATTTGATTTGAATCTTTTAATTTGGGAATGTGATTTGTCTTGATTTTAGCATGTGTTTAATGTGTGATTTTGTTATTTTGGAATGTTTTGGGCGTGGCTTTGGTCTTCTTGGGCATGAGTTTGGTCCATTTGGTGGGCTTGGTGTGTAGCTTGGTGATGTGTGGGCTTGGTGTGTGACTTGCGAGGGTTTGGGCCAATGATAAGTTTAAAACATAGGCTTAACGAGCAACCCGAAGCTAAGCAAACGAATTAAATCCAACAAGATGTCGATTTCTGACTCTTCCCTTCCGACGTCCGTTTCCCGCGACTTCCGCAACTTAAAGAGGTAGTGTCTCCATGCGAGACTCATCATCGGGACTTATGTGCAAAAATGCAGTGCCTACAATATTACAATGTTACAATATGGTAATGACCACAACATTGATGGAAGACCCAAAAAATAATTCCCTAAATGGTTTGAGGTAATTGTAAGCCCTAACATTGATGGTTTATGTTTATCCTAACAGTAAATAATATACATTTTCTATGTTAACACGCAATTATTATCAATGGGTTAGATAAACAACCAAGTGCAAAATGGTCAACTGGACCCGTCGGCTTCGTTAGTTGCATTAGCATATGGGCCTCAAAAGCAGGCTTATGAATACAATGGATGTATTATGAATGAGGTTCGATTTCATACTGAGCAGCGAGATATTTCACATGTAACTCAGAATTATGGAATTATAGTAACTGAAGAACACGATTATGATATTGTTGACTTCTATGGAGTGTTGCAATCTGTCATTGAGTTAATATACAGACCCCGACGACATACAGTGTTATTCGAATGCAAGTGGTTTGACACAAATTGTTAGGGTTGGTGCTTTAAGCGCCAATTTTATTATGTATTTCTCTGTAAATACTAATGTAACATTTTATTATGAATAAAATAAACAGTTTCTATTATATATAACATCTCTTTTTATATGGTAAAGACGTAACAGACCTTAGAATGATTAGTTACGATATTGTTGCAAAAACGTCTCAACTGACATTGAGTTGTATCATGACGTTGTCATTCTTAGACAGTTCCTGGTCAAGGTTTACACTACTTGGTCATTAAAGTAAACCCGTTGAGACTGGTACATGTCGTATATTGGAATCTTGGATTCCAATGGTTTCTCAATGAATCATGAGTCTTGGAGACTCGTATAGATGGGTAGGTATTTATAGCGGATAAACACTGAACAACTCACCGAAGATTCTTAATGGATGGTACATCAACGTCAATAAGAATCTTCTCGGGTTGAGTGAGCGTAGTATTTTTTGACTTGAGATACCACTGTGGATATATGAGTTATCCTCCACACTTAGATGACAGTCACATCACCGATCTATGAAGACCAGACCTTCGCCTGTTCGTTAGGTATGGACTGATGCTCATGATATCATTTGTGTATCAAGAAAGGATCCGTCAGTTCTGTGTACAGAGCATAGGTATTCAATATGAAATTAGCAATCTATTAAATCCATGGGTCCGCGGTACATTGTAGAAATTAGTTCTAAGTGTTACTAGGGATTGCTAATAAAAACGTCGACGTGATTATATCTATAGAGATTTGACGTTTATATCTATATCTCTAGAATAATCCGGATACCTGTGACAGATGGATTATACGTATGCAATGACATCGGCATGTATGGTTCAGAGATTTTATCTGTGTTCTTCATAATTTACGGGTGGGTAGATTATGGACACGGAATTGGATTTTGTGATGGAAATGCCTGAACCTAGAGTCTCACTAATGAAATATACTCGTAGAGCACTAGGGAAACTATTATGAATAATACTGATTATTTATAACTCGTTTAACGGTTAAACGAAAAATACATGCAAATGGACGTGATGATCATTTCCTTAATTAATGTGTATTTGTATTTAATATTTGATTTTATTAAATACACATTAATAAAATTTCAAATTATGATTTTTGACATATATGATTGATATATGTATGTTGATTATTTAATGTAAATATAATACATATGTTTAAGATATTTGTATTTAATTATATAAATGTTATATATTAAATTAATTAAATAAATAATATCTTTAGTCATCATTTACCTTTTAAATGGCTTAGGTTTATTGGTTACACTTGTTGCATTTCATTAAATATTGTAGTGAGCAAATGGAACAAGTTAACTAATTACTTATCATTTAAATTAATTGAAATAAAATGATAATATCTTGATATTATTTTTCTTCTTATTTTCGACAATTTGAGGTAAAATATATAAGGTTTTGTTTCATTTTTGTTTCATAACAACAAGTTACAAAATAAATTACAAAGAAAACTTGAAGAACAAATGAAATACATCAAGCAAAAACTTGGATTTTGTAAGTAATTTCCAACTTTCTTCAACTAGGAAATTATTTACATGTTTCTAGGCTTCAACATGTGATGCTTAGAATTTTCTCTACTCGTTATGTATGTAATTTAATTGGTTGAAAACTTGTTAGAAAGATGTTAGCATGTATGATTGTCAAAGAATGCTTTTTTTAGAAGTAATTAAGTATTCTTTTGATTATTTGATAATCAAGTTGTCATTCTAGAGTTGTTAGGCCACTCATTAATGACCTAGAGTTATTCTTGAGTTGTTTCGTGGTGGTGAGACTTGTTTGATGTGGTAAAGATTGGATTAAAGTATTGAATTTAATTAATTTGGTGCAATTTGTCAATTTGAAGAAATTGTAAAATTAGGGTTCTTAACCCTTTCCAAATTTGGGACTTTTCATATATGTGTTAAATAATGATGTGTATTAAATTTGGGAATGATTGGATTTGATCTTGATTTGTTTTGAACAAGAATGGACTAAAATGCAAAACCTGGAAAATTCTGGGGCTTCTCGGCAATTTGATAAAAATTTGGATTTTGTGTTGTAATTTGTATTTTCATGCATTAGACATGTATAAATCATTTTGGGATTGATTTGAAATCACTTAAATATGTATTTGACAATTTGAGGAGCAAAATGATCAAAATATAAATTATGGGGTCAATTCGGTAATTATAAGAAATTTGATTTCTTGGGTTAAAATTTCAGATTTTAAGTATTGGGTAATTAAATAAATAAGTTTATTTAATTGATCCAATAAAAAATTTTGAAATCGAAAAATTCTGATTTTCCGCTTTTTGCTCTGTTAACCCGGTAATTTCCTATAAAACCCCAACACAAATACCAGAAAGAGGAAAATTAAATTTAATAACCATCTAACGTCAATTAATATTCAACATTATGGATACAAGAATGATCCATACATTTTTTATACCCAAACACGGTATGTGATGTATATATCTGATCCAAATCTAGGAAATGGATGGATGGTGGTAGAAAAGTTACAACATAAGGGCATTTGGGACACACAGGAGAAATATAGTGTCACAATTTCGGATTAAGAACAAGTATTTGACGACTTTGAAGTTTCTAAACAGATATTTCATTTATCAAATATGCAAGTTACTGAAGATATCATGTTAACTCGAGAAAATACAGAAAACATTGAGATAATTCCCCATTCTCAAGTTAGCGTGGAAGTAGCAAATAAAGAAGAGTTCGAAGATGAAGATGAAGCGGAAGATAAGTTCGAGTCCTTCCAGGAATCCTCAAATGCCGAAGATAATAGTGACTAATCTAGTTAGTATATGTATATGTATATGTATTATCTGTTGTTGGTTGATTAATGGATGATATTAAATTTCATGCTGACGATGATGGTTATTTATTATTATTATTATTATTATTATTATTATTATTATTATTATTATTATTATTATTATTATTATTATTATTATTATTTTATTAACTAATATTTAGCATCGAACCTCTAATCGACGCCAAATATTAACTTTTAATGTCGATTATAGAGTTGTGACACTAAAAGTTATTCTTTAGCGTCAATTATATTTTCGACGCTAAAAGTTTTAAAAAATTAAATTTCCCTGAAAATTTTCCCTAAATTTTTATGAACTGCCAACGTTTTAGCGTCGAACTATTCGACGCTAAAACTATAAAATTTCGACGTCAAAGGGTTATTAAAATCCCCAAATTATTTTTCCTTCTCTCTCACTTTTTGTTTCTGCTTTGATCTCTCTGCCTCTCACCATTTTTCATCCATGTAAGCTTCATTTCTCTTTCTTTTCTTATTTTCTTAGATTTGAGTATAGATTTTTCATGCCCAAATTCGTAGCCTATGAGCCCTAATTCTTCATCTTTGCACGTACTTTGGCTTAATTAGAGTGGTTAATACCCATTTTTATGCATTAAATTTAGATTTTGGAAATGACCAATTTTCCTCTTATAACATGGGATGCCCAAAATTTTTGTTCATATAGGGGAAGTTATTTTCTGTTTGTGATGATTAAATTATGATAGTTTATGTGTTTTATGATATTTTAAGCATATATTAGATTTGTTTAGCTGAATGCCCAAATTGTTATTCTCTTAAGGAGTTGGCTGAATTTGTAGAGGTTATAGGGGGTTATTTCTGTTCTTTTATTTGATGGATGATGATGTTATGTATATGATGATGTATTGAGTTGAGTTGTATTGATTTGATGTTGAGAAAATAAAATGGTGTACATATACTCATTGGCCGAATTACATGAGTAAAGTTAGGGTGTTGTTTTTTGGTCTTTTATTGATAAATTGATAATGGATTATAATTTGAAGGAAGTTATAGCATGTGTGATGTTGTAGTGGGATGAGAAACATCAAAGGGTGTAATGGCCAATGTTGTTCTACAACAGTAGCAGTAATGTTTTGCAGATGGCACCAGACAAGATTTTGTTTCTTATTTTGATAGTTGCGGTGAAATATTTTGTTTCTTATTTTGCAAACGTGCTACTTCGACTTCATCTACATCTGCAAGGACAGAGGCCACTGATGCGGTCTCTTCTAGCACAGGTGACTCGAGTATAACGAATGGTCGAGGACGCACCCGTGACCTAGGGTTGGTTAAGCATATTAAGGCCCACGGCCGCATCCGGATAGAGATATCAGATGATGGAGAAAGACAGATTGGGCAACATTCTTCATCGTTTACCAATGTCATAGGTGCTGCAGCTTGGTTTGAAACTCCCCAAAACTATGTTTCTTGGAGAAAAATCTGTGGGAGATGAAAATCAATCAGCTCTTCCTGACGCTACTTGTGAGTAAACTTACAATATTGAGTTTTTGTTATTTTCTGTTATCTTTAAATTAATATTTTATATTTAATTTTTACTTGGTTGTTATTCCTGCAGGAGTGGTTTGACATAGACCTGACTAAAGGAAACGTCTAGAAGTATCTCGACCACCACATGAGGAAAAGTTATAAGGATTATAGGACAAAAGTCCTAAAACCGATATTTGACGAACATGGGCAGTTGGATGCTCCACAACACAAGTCTGATTATACAGAGGAGTAAGACTGGACATTCTTGTGTGAGCTTTGGTCTAGCGAGAAACACGAGGTAATTTTTAAAATAATACGAAATTGATAATTCTCTCCGTTTTTATTACTTACAATGTTGTTAAATGTAGAATAAATGTCACGCAAATGCGGAGAATCGAAGTCACCTGCGTTTCAACCATCGTGGAGGCTCCAAGCCATTTTTCCAACATCGTGCCGAACATTCTGAGGTAAATATATCTTAAATTGTTTTTTAACAATTCATTAATTTTAATAATGTCCAATAATCAGTTTATGCTTTTAAACATAGTAATACATGTGAGGTGCAGTCATTTCCAGAGTTTTCCGAGTGACGCATTACAATGAGAAGAAGAAATGGATCAATGAAAAAGCTGAACGCTGCTATGTAAGTTTAAGTATTTAAAATAAATTAAATATAATTTTAAATTGAATTTTTTCTTTTCAAGTTCGAACGTTAACTTAATATTTTTTAAACATAACAAAATGGTGGAGGTCCAACGACAAACTCAAGAGACAGGGCTTGACCCTCTACCATATGAGGAGTTGTCACAATTGTTTTCAAGAACCAGATATCATACAACGTTAGACTTTACACTCGTAAGAAGCGGACGTCATCTGGACATACTACTATTTCTTCTCATACAGACCTGTGCCTTCGAGAACAGCTAGCCAGCACCCAGAACATGTTGGAAAATACCGAAGAATAGCTGGGCAATACCAAAGTAAAGCTGGAGAAAACTCATGAGAAGCTACTGCAAGTCGAGGTGAACCACCAAACGAAGATGCAAAAGTTCGACCAGTAGATAAGGTCTTTCAGGGAGATGCTGGAGGCCTCGCTCGGCGAGAGGAAATCAGGCTTGATCGCCCCTCCATCACAATAGCAATAAATTTTATTTTCATTTGTATAAACATTCACTGCAGAGACTCTTAATGGACTATGTATTTATTTTATTTAATAAATTTTAATTATAATAACAAAATAATTATTAGAATAAAAATTATTGTACTATTATTCGGTAAATTTATTTTTTTCTAATAATATTTTTCAAAATATTAAATTGAATATTTCAGAGCAAAAATATGTTAAATAATAAATGTATTATACCTTTTAGCGTCGAATTATTCGACGCTAAAAGTAATAAAATAATATTTATATTTTAATATTTTATATCTTTTAGCATCGAACATATTCGTCACCAAAATATGTCATTTAGCATCGAAAAATTTTGTCGCCAAATAGGCACTTTAGCGTCGCAAATTATGTTTTTTCTTCGAAAAATTTTAGACGCAAAATGTTAGACTTTAGAGTCGAAATGTGCTATTTCGACGCTAATTGACTTTCTCGTCCACCTTTTGGCATCAAAATTATTCGACGCCAATTACTTTTAGCGTCCAATTTGAGAATTTTAGCGTCGATATGTTTCGACACTAAAGACCTTATTTCCTATAGCGTAGGCTCGGTATTTGGGCTACTGATGTTAAATTGATTTGTGGGTGTGTGTATGTTGTGAATAGGAATTATCAGAGAAAATCGATGCAGACACGAACCCACACACGCCCACATGTGCCAACAAAAGCATCCATATCTGGCCACATGTGGCACACGTGACTCACGCTCCACCATGCGCTACACATATCCGTGCAAGTTACATAACACAAATGACATGTCGTCTTATTGTTGTGTACACATATGACATGTCGGCTATTCAATTTTGAAATAATAGACACGTTAGTTGAGTCTGTGGAAACCGTCTTATTAGAATTGACAACCGACATGTCGTCCGCGACTGCGCTCAGCGTACGACATGTCATACAATTAGCAGTTATTAATCAATAAAAGCGAACAACATGTCGTCCGATTTTAAAAAAAGGCGGATAACATGTCATTTCTATCATCTGAGCGTGTTTTTCTTAGGGGTGAGCAAAACTGATTTCGGTTCCGGTTCCACATGGAACCGGAACCTACCCGAGAAAAATCGGTTCCTGACTAAGTGGAACCAGAACCTACCCAATTAAATAGGATACCATATTATTCGGATCCAATTCGGTTTCGGTGCGATTTCGGTCCGGTTCTGAATTACCCTATTTTAAAATATTTTAATGAAAATTACATTTCGATACGAGTCCGTAGGAAAAAACGGAGACCAAATCGAAGTCCGGAAGCTCAAGAACAAAGAAAATGAAGTTTTAGTACTCATCAGCCATTGGTGTCGCGACGCGGAAGTTGGGAGTCGCAACGCTCCCCTACAGTTCGAGGCAACTACGTGAGTTGAATGTCCCGGCGTCGCGACGCGTAAGGGTAAATGTCTGATGCTCAGTGTCGCGACGCTAGAAGTTCAGTGTCGCGACGCTCGCCTGGTTCTATATTCGGTTCCAGAAACAAGTTCTATGGTCCGGTTTCGGTTCCTCACCCCTAGTTTTTCTGGGTAAAATTATATTCGACTAACGAATTTCTAGTGTTCATATTTTATTCAAATTTAATCTAAATTATGCAAATGATATGTCAAATTAAAGATAAAATGTCTTAGTTTTCAAAATAACATAGAACATGTCACTAATTATTTTGTACAGTAAGATAATAAAGCCTAAAATTGGACGAAATTTATTCTGGAGAAAATGAAAACAGATTGCATGTTCTTCAATTTTCATACATGATCATTCGTTTTTTGTGAAATTTAGCAAGAATACATGCATGAAGACTCATGATACCAATATTAGAAATCATCACATGCATTTATGGAACAAATCTATGTTCAAAATTTATGAAAATACATGAAAATCCAAAGAAAAATAACCTAATATGTATTACTAGTCTAGTTTTGATTACATATAAAATGAATCAAAATCATGAAATCATAATATGATTGTACCTTGTTTATGTAGAGAATTCGTCACCTTTTGTTGTTGTTTTGTTAACCTTCATCATCCTTATCATTATCACCTAAAGGTGGTGGTTGCATGAGAAGTTTTATTACTTCCCATGCATACAAAATCATCAATTAACTTCCATTGTTTTTATCATGCTGACATCATGATGATGTGATATAAATGGATCCAGATTGACTCATCATGGATGACCCGGATCCATCCGCCAATCAAAGAAAAGAAAAAAAGAGGGCACGGAGAGGGAGGGGGTGTTGTTTGGAGATGCCCTTCTGCCACCAAAGATCTTGGTTACGAAAGGGGCTGTACATTTTTTTTGTTCGCTAGGGTTTCTTTAGAATGTGCCAATGAATTCCAATACCATGAACTAGAAAATTGATTGTGGGGCCGTACACATAATACCCATGTTAAAATCTCTACTCTAAAGTTAACCAAGAACATGAGAGAGGCGTGAAGATTTACTGTACCAACAAAATATTAATTGCTGAAAGCACAGACTTTGTTCTTGTAATGGGCCGATATTGGGCCTTCAATGCAATAATGGACTTGATATATTTTTTGGGGAAACCTTAATATTTTTTTGTATCAAGGAATAACAAATAATTGACTTCCTCATGTACATTTAATTATAAGATGTATCAAGGAGCGTGGCTTGAAGGTGTAGGATTCAGGATCTCACCTTAAAATTCTGGGTTCGAATTCAGGGAGTGCGTTTCTTATAAGAGTCTGGGACTGCCGATGCTTTTACCTACTCTGCTTAAGTCCGGAAGAGGTGACTTGGCTGGAGTTTATAACGATTTCAAAAATAATAAAATAAAATTTAATTTAATTTAATTATAAGATATGGTACCTCAAAGAAGAATTATAAAAGATTTTTCGGCTATCTTAATGATCGTGACTAATATGGGGAAAAAAATTATATCAAAGAAATTTCAAATAAGAACTACTAAATGAAGTGTTACAAAGTACAGTCATTTGTACTTTGCCAATAATATTTCATTAAGGACAAAGAGATGAAGATTACAATGCTAATTATGATTTCAACTTTAATTAATTTCTAATCATTCATGGTTTCTTGTGCTGTCATTGTCTAATTGAAATATATTTTTAGGTAAAATATTTATAATCTCTTTTAACTTACCTTAAAAAAACAAAACAGGATTCAAAGGATTGGGGTCTTGTTCTTTTCATGCTTCATATCTATTTGGATTAGAGCAAAGAAGATGACATTTCATTTAAATTCTATTTGGTTAATTGTTGGATCTATATTTTTTCACCTAATATTAATAGAGTGACTAATTTTAATCATTTCACTTGATTATGCTTGAATTTAGTCCTTAAATAATACTAAAACCAAAAGAATTAATATTCAAATTGTCACAATAACTCAAGAGTAACAAGTAATAACAAACCTAATTATAGCTAAGATTGCTCGTGCTCTCTAAAAATTGGGAGAGCATGAGTTTTAAGTCTATGTGCACTTGTGGGGACTCAATTACTCAATTCTCTCAAATTATGAGCAAATTTCTCTCAATATTTGAGTAGGATTAGATTATTTTTAATATAAATGCCAAGCTCGTCTTTAGTACACAGGGATTTTTGGATGTGTTACAAATATATGTATTTTATATCTCAATAGATTTCAAATTATATATCGATAAACTTATAATGTTTTTTATTAAAAAAAAAAAAAAACTATAGCTAAGATTCAGTTGGTCCACTGAATTTCTCAATGTTTCTGCAAATTATAATAAGATTATTTTAATGCGTGCCCAAAGAATAATTTGTGGGATAATTTACTTATTTTTATTCCATATGTTATGCTTATCCAATTAATTTATGTGTTTTCAAAAATTATCAAAAAAAAAAATGATATAGTAGTTGCATCTAATTTTTGTTTAAGGAAAAATATACTTTTTATTTATTTATTTATTTTATATATAACTTAAAATTAAAACATAACTGACATGTAACATGTGAAAAAGTAAGAAAACTATTTAATAGATTTAATAAAAACTTATATAAAGCAGAGATGGTTTAAGTAATTTTTAGAAATGTAAAGAATTTCTTAATAATTAGAGTGTGATAACTGTCATTTATTTTTTTTTAATTTTATTTAAATTCTTATCCCCTAAAATCAGTAACCACTCACCCACTCTCCCTATAAAACTCAACCACCCTCCCTATTTAAAAACTAACTAAACCTAATTTTATCCTCTAAGTGTGTGCTTGGTGTGAATCAACTAGAGAGGAAGCAATATATTAAAGTTAATTCCAGAGATCCCTTGAACAGTTAGAGAGAGAAACAGACGCGTAGAGAGAAAACACAAAATCAGTAGAGAAAGAAAGTCTGGGTATGAGAGAGAAATGACTCATTCGTTGTCTTCCGGCCACCTTTTCCGGCGAGTAACACTCCAGAAGAATCCCCTCGTCGAGACGAAGCCAATGCCGTCGTTCCGATCTCCTGAAGCCGCCGCACGCGCTCCCAAGCGCTGCCCACGCGCTGCCGTACGTGCAGTACACCTCCCGAACTAGAATCTTCCCCTCGTCGAGATACGTGGATTAGACACCTCGGTTGCCCATTTCGGACCTTCGGTTATCGTGAAACGAGCCAAAAACGAGAGTTAACACCGTTCGATCGTTTGTCGGTGACCACCGAGCATTCGCCATCACTACCACTGTTGTTGTGATCCTGGTGACATGTACGGTCTGTTGATCACCTCATTCTGGAATTTTGAAGTCGTTGGAGCTCGGTACGTTATATTTTACAATTTTAGGGGTGTAATTGTTATATTTTGAGTGTTTTGAATTTATTCATAAATTGACATGTTTAGGGACCTAAATATGTGAATTCTGATTTCTAGTGAGTAATATGTGATAAATGAGAATTTTGGGACTAAATTGATAATATTGGAGAGTATTGTGGTTAAATTGCAAATTTGGAAAGTTTATGGGTTAAATCATAATTTTAGTAAAATATAGGGACCTGATCATAATTTTATAATTATTCCAGATTTTAGTGAGGACATATAGATATATAGAGTTTTGCGTGGATTGAGGTAAGTACAAAGCACGATGATTCTCTTAACATAAATGTTTGTTGGTTGATGTTCGATATATGAGTTTATGTAATATAGTGTAAATATATTTTTGCATATATGTTTGGAAATTAAATTGAGTAATTGACAGCATGAAAATATAAACTGTGAGTATAAATTTTGGGTATAAATGCGTGCTTGTACTATGAATCAAAGTATTTGAGTATTATGTGACTTTGAGATAAGTTAGATGATGAAATACGATGAGATGTATTGTATTGGATGTTGTGTGTTATTGTTGAGATGTTGCCGGGTTTAATATAATAGTGGTTGGAGATGCAAGGTTATGCGAGATTAGTAGAGGCGTGTGGTTCAGTCCCCCTCTTGCACATTTATGCGGGATTATATGGTGGGAAACCTTGGGAGGTGAGATGTTGATACCCTTCCAATGGTTTCAATTCATTATTATACCGAATTTGGATAGCAAACTTTGTTTGATTGAGATGTGTTGTTGTGAGTACATTTTTCCTGAGATAGCTTTTATATATTAATTTTTGTTTTTCAAATATTAATTACTATATATACATATTTTGTTGGTGATGTCATGTTGAGAGTATGAATATTTTTACTTACTGAACTCTTTAAGCTCACCACTCATTTCCCAACATCCCAGGTAGTTCGCCAGCGCAACAGTAGCAGTATCAGTACAATGATTTGACTCGTTTGCCACAGCCGTCAGTCGGGTTGGTCCAGACATTTTTTTTTGGCTTTTAAGATAGGAGATTTAGGACAACTTTCATGTTTTCAGACACTTTTGATGTAAAGATTGTCTGATGTTTATTGAATTGCATCTTGTGGAATATTATCTTTTCTTTGTAAAATTTGGTTAAGTTGCATGACATGTAGGTGCTCGAGCTGAAGTGGTTCGCGGACCCCTTTCTAGGGTTGGGCCCGCTCTAGGGAGGAAGTGTTGGGTCTCTAAGATCATTCCCAAGAACATATAAGCATGAAACATGTGAATACTCAAAGTTAAGTTGCGGAAATTATACTCACTTTGATCGGTTTCTTGGATGTGTTGATAACAAAAATTTTGCTCCTTTGGAAGTGCTCCAAGCTCCTCTTTGATTTGTATGTGAAGCTCCAAGCTTGAATGGTGAATTCCAAACTCAATGGGAAAGGTTTCCCTAACACCTTTGTATGATTCTTTAAGTGCTAGCTTTGGAAGAAAATTGCAACAAAATTCTTCCTTTGGTGCCTTGCTATTCTTGGCAATGAGAGAGTTGGAGAGGGAGAGTGTTTTTGTTTTTCAAATTTTATGTATGTTATGATTTTCCAAAAACCAACCAAGTGTGTTGAGAGCAAAAATTCATTTAATGCCCTCAACCACCTCCATCACCATAAAGTGACTTGACTCACATCACAAAAGTTGATGTGACTTCCATCACAAAAGTGACTAATGATGTGACTTGATGTGGGCCCCACTTGATTCAAATTCCGAGTGGGCCCGCAAACACATCCCGGGCTCGGGTTCGTTAATTCCGAATTAACGAATTTTCCGTTGCGACTTAATTTAATCAAATTTAATTAAATAATTATGCCTAACAAAATTACTATTAAAGTCGCTCGCGAATTAATTCTAAACTAATTCGTTCTAAACTAATTCGTTTGCCCGAATTAAAATCCAATTTTAATTCAGTTATGAAATCTAATTTCATTTAATATAACAAAAAAATATATTTTATCGATTAATTCCGAATTAATCTTTCTCTCTCTATTAATTGAATTTTATCCCAGATAAAATCTTGCCGTAATTAATCCTAGATTAATTTTCTCTCTCTTCTAATTAATCACATATTAATTATGTTCCAGTCATACGTCATCGGTGAATCTTCGGGAAGCGACCCATGAGATCCCTGGATATGTTGGCAGTAAATCCGGTCGTCGGACTATCCGAACACGTACGTACCCCGTACCACATTTTTACCGATTTACAAGACATGGTTGGCTTCTAGCAAAGCACCGTGCCTACCCAATTCTCCAGAAATATTCTTTAAGGAATATATAATCTATAACATGCGTAGTATACGTAGTATTGCGATCCAGTATCTGATGTCACATGCAAGGCCTAGGGATGGAATTGTGTCTGCCTCGTACGAAGCATATATCGAATCACAAGCAACTAGTCTCTATAATCGAATAATGATGACATTGTCATATTATCCTGATATGTCATATTATCCTGATAGTTGCAACATAATAAAGAACCAGTTATGTATCCCTACGTGATCATCATCTCCATATGACTGAAGTGATACTTCCGTCTTGACATCACACTCAATACACTACGATTCTCAATAAACCCAGAAGAGGCGTACACAGAACCTGTTAAAGTCCCGGACGACCAAAACCAAAGCGTATTGATTGTCGCAAGTATTAGCGATGCAAGTCTCAGGTTAAGACCAAATACACCTACCTTGATTCGGATTCCCATAGACACATAGTCATACTACCAATGGGATTCCGAGGGGTCTATCCAGAGCGAAGCTGTTCCCGTACCATCGGTAAACACAACCTATTATCACACTTGCATAAGTATCCAATACTTAAATATATGAGAACTGTTGGGGTTTTATTAGGAATTACAGGGTTAGCGCAGCGGAACGAGGAAAAACGATTTTTCCGATTTCAAAAATTTTTCTTGAAACAATTAAATAATCTAATTTATTTAATTAACCAATACTTAAATTATGAAATATAACCCAAGAAATCATATTTCTATTAATTATAAAATTACCCCAAACTTTTACAAATTAATTATTTTGGTTTTAAATATGTCAATTACATATTTAATTAATTCCAAATTAACCTAAAATTAATTTTTACATGTTTGCTACAGTACCAGAAACATTTTCCAGATATTGCGCAACAGCCCAGATATTTCTGGAATTTACAGAACAGCCCCAAAACTTTGGTTAATTGCAATTTGGCCCAAAATGCTCAAAACACATCAAGATCAAATCCAATTAATCCCAAATTTTACATGCATCAAATATACATCAAATTAAAGTAATATATGAAAAGCCCCAAAATTTGATTAGGTTTGGAACCCTAATTTCATAAATCACTCAAATTGGCAATTTACACTAAATTAATAAAATTCAATACTTTAATCTTCAAATTACTACACCAATTAATTCTCACCATCATGAAATTAATCAAGAACAATTCTAGGTTAATTATGAATGGCTAATTAACTCTAGAATAGCAACTTTAATTTTCTAATTAATTTATTAAGCTTAATTACATTAATAAGCAAATAAATTAATTCTACATGCTTAAATACATCCAACAAGCATCCAACAAATTTAATTACAAACTAAAAGAGTAGAGGCATTATCTCAACTCCACAATTGAAGCCAAGAATTATGAAACAATATTTCATGAAGAAGAAGAAAGAAAATTACTTACAAAATCTAATTTTTGCCTTTGTTTCCTCTTTCTTCAAAATTGCTCTCAATTATTTCTTTTGTTATTTTTGTTGATGTTGCCGTGAATGACCAAGAAGGGAATCAAAACAAATTTTGATTTAAAACCCATTCACCTTCACGTTTTTACTTGCAAAAATAAATAACAATTAATTCATTTTTGTTGTAAAATCATTGGTCCACAATAATAAATTAATGATAACACTTTATCCAAATTAAAGTGAACAAAATGTGTTCCAATGATAATTTGCCATTTCCAACTTTAATATTCTTAAATCATTACAAAAGATATTTAATTTATAAATTAATTTAATTATTTAGCAATTAAATAATTAATTAATAAATTTAAATATCTTGAATATATGTATTATATTTACAATAAATATCTCAAATACATATATTAATGATATAAGTCAAATATCACAATTTGATATTTTATTAATGTGTATTTAATAAAATCAAGTATTAAATAAAATACACATCAATATTGGAAATGACCGATAGGTCCCGATTGCATGTATTTTTCGTTTAACCGTTAAACGAGTTATAAATAATCAGTATTATACATAACAGTTGCCCTAGTGCTCTACGATTAAATTTCATTAGTGAGACTCTCTAGATTCAGGCATATCCGTCACGAAATCAAATTACGTGTCCATAATTCACCCACCCGTAAATTATGACGAACACGGATAAACTCACTGAATCATACAGGTCGAGGTCACTGCATACGTATAATCCCTCCGTCACAGGTATCCGGATTAATCCAGAGATACAGATACAAACGTCAAATCTCTATAGATATAATCACGTCGACGTTTCTATTAGCAATCCCTCAAATAACACTTAGAACTAATTTCTACAGTGTACCACGGGCCCATAGATTTAACAGATTGCTAATTCCATATTGAATACCTATACTGTGTACACAGAGCTGACGGATCCTATCTTGATACAAATAGGATATCCTGAGCATCGGTCCACACCCAACGAACAGGCGGAGGTCTGATCTTAATAGATCGGTGACGTGACTGTCATCTAAGTGTGGAGGATAACTCAGATATCCACAGTGGTATCTCAAGTCAAAGAATCACTATGCTCACTCAACCCGAGAAGATTCTTATTGACGTTGGTGTACCATCCATTAAGAATATTCGGTGAGTCGTTCAGTGTTTATCCGCTATAAACACCTACACGTCTATACGAGTCTCCAAGACTCATGGTTCACTGAGAAACCATCGGAGTCCAAGATTCCAATATACGACATGTACCAGTCTCTACGGGTTTACTTTACTGACCAAGTAGTGTAAACCTTGACTGGGAACTGTCTAAGAATGACAACGTCATGATACAACTCAATGTCAGTTGCGACGCTTTTGCAACAGTATCATAACTAATCATTCTAAGGTTGGTTACGTCTTTACCATATAAAAGAAGAAGTTATATAAAAGAAACTGTTCATTTTATTCATAATAAAATGTTACATTAGTATTTACAATGAAATACATAATAAAATTGGCGCTAGGAGCACCAACCCTAACAAGAACTATGTTGTTACATTTCCATAACACGCACAAGTGCAATATTAGTCTATTCTGCATTATCGATGTCCAATCTCGATAATACTATGACTAGATATATTTAATGATTAAACCTTAGTGGATTAATGTTGTCTCATATCTTATTAATCCGGTACTAATCATATGGATTTTTATCATTTATATATCTTGGTAATCTAATTACAAATGATAAAAGAGTAATTTCCTTTGTAACATAGATTACTTGTACAACAACACCATGTTCTGTATAAATAGTGATGCTATGGGTCATAATTGTCCAATAGGAGGTTGTGACATAAAGTTTAGGGTAGATAAATAAAATCTTATCAAACTCCATTTTTATCAAAAACCAACCTCAATAAATAAAATATCGTCATAAGAAATAAGAATTAATAATGATAACAATGGAAAGGAAAGAGATAAAAGTGAAAAGAGGTCGCGGGAGAAAAGAAATGACACATTAAGAAAATTAAAATTATGTTAAAGGATAATTATGTCATTTTTCCTTTTATTAATTTTTTTTTTCAATTAGTGGAATAATTATAATTTTTTTTCCTCAAAGCAATCCATAGTTATATTTAACAAATAATTTAATGAATTAGGAGTTGATATTCTGTTCACTATAAATATAGAATTTGAATATTCGATTTTTTTTAGATTCTATTCCTATTCGGAATTATTCAACTAGTATAATATAAGACAGGTTAAAGTTAGAGTGACTATGGTACGATTCAATCAACCACCATTAATTTAAGGATTTATAAAATATTAAAAAATAATAAAACAATAAATAATCAAAGCAGTAAGAAAAATCAATACCAGATTTTGTTGACGAAGTGGAAAACTCTCAGGAGTAAAAAATCACTTCGGGTATATAGGCTACCAGCCAAATCCACTATAAGAGAAAAACTTACAGTAATGGTATAAGACCTGTGGCAGCTATTCTACCAACTGCAATACCTATAGACTGTAATAACTCGAAAAACTCCTCGAACCCGCACCAAATGACATTCTTCAGAACCTCTGAAGTCTCTTCGTGGATCAACCCTACGAATTCGCAACACTGAAACTCTAACTACCATCTTCCTCATTGAGAACTCTGAAGGCTTAGGAAATCGGGTTAGGGTTCTGTGTTGATGATCAATCAAGAAATCTCACCAAAATAAAGAAGACAAGAGAACAATGAACACTTCAAGATGATTTATCAAGAAGGTTGAAACAATAAGTTTTAAAGCTCTGAATAATATGGTTCCAACTCGGGTAAAGTGGCTCTATGTTTGTTTATATAGGTTGGATAAATGTAGGATTTTTCTTGTGCAAAACTGGCTCAAAAACGCATCCAAAATAATCAACTTACGCACAGCCGTTCGAACGCCACAAGAACGCATGGCGAACGTGAGCATTTCTCCAAAACCGTTCGAATATCTTGACCAACGCACCTCAAATACGAAGTCTTTGGAAAGTTTCGTTTGAACGTGACTCGAACGTGAAGCCTCTTGAAGCTTTTATTCGAACGTCCATTCAAATGAACTACAAACACAGAGCGTTCAAACCCAAACAAGAACACACCACGAACGCAAACTATGATAGTTTCATTTGATGTAATCCAAATACTTGTCCAATTACACCGAAAACTTCAAGACTCATTACAACTTAATTGAACTTATTTTATATTGGACATTACCAACAAACATGGAACTAACAATCTCCCTCTTTGGCATTCCGTGACAACCACCTAATACAAAGGCTATGGTAAAAGATCCAAAAATAAAATAGTCAAATGCCTACTATCAAGACAATGAATTATTATAATTAGACTCGATCTAATACCTTAACAAATAGTCTTGAAGTCGATGCCACCGCGGCTACTTATTCTGCTCACCTGAAACATCCACGAACAACAAGATACCGTGAAAAGTATAAGGAATATAAAGATCAGATAAAACAAAATTATAATCTCATGCATTTAAAAATAAATATCTCATTCCCCCTTAATCCTACTCCTATCATACTCCAACTTAATCCTATTGCCCCATAAAATTATATATCAAAAAATAGAGATATAAAAAATTGATATTTTACTCATTTTTTTGTCAGAAAATGACAATGGATAAAAATAACATATCAAAATAACATATCAAGATACCAATTAAAAGACAAATGCAAGAGAATATGCAAACATTAGGAAAAATAAAGATTTTTTCAATTAAAATGTTTATGCCTTTATCTTTTGAATTTGGCCCATTGACTTTTTTTTGCACTTGAGACTCATTTAAACTATTTTTTTTTCTTTCTTTTACATTTACAATGGGATAACATAAGGTCGTCTAGTCAAAGGTCACACTATTTAGTGATCTAAGTATGACAAAGATTAGACTGTCAGTCTAAAAACTCATACATGTGACCAAGCCTCAAGACTTAAAAACGTGTATGTGAAATGCAAGTACAAGATATATTGAAGGTTTCCATGACACACAATCATGCACATAAAGCATAAAAAAAGCATATTACACATGCATAACCATCTATCATACATACCACGACCACATGCACATGCTTTTACATGCTCTTTCAAGCCAAAAAATATTTTTGGTCTTTTCATTTTATAATTTTTTTTGTTTATTTTTATTTTAACACAAAAATAAGAAAATACATAACATGGCTTATCATTATCCAATGGTATGTGGAGTTGTATTCCTGAGTGCAGATCATACTATAGTCTATTCGGAATGGGCTATACAATTTATGTATGAGTTTCCATTATATATATCAAGTGACATACAACAAAAATAAAACACACACATCCATATGCAGTGAAAATAAAAAACATACACACACATGTAATGAGGAACTATGAAAACAGCATCTACGGTAAGACACACCGGAGTGAAATCTCATCACGCCTTTTAGGATCAAGGCATTCAGAAGTGTTGGACAATTATGACCAATATCATCACTATTTGTAAAAGACATGATGTTCTTTGTACAAATTAACTATGTGACAAAGGAAATTGCTCTTTTTATCATTTGTAATTGGATTACTTGGATAGATAAATGATAAAAGTCCATATAATCAATTCCGAATTAATAAGATATGAAACAATATTAATCCACGAAAAGTTTAATCATTAAATATCTCTAGTCGTAGTATTATCGAGACTAGACATCGATAATGCGGAATAGGCTAGTATTGCACTTGTGCGCGTTATGGAAGCTTAACGACATAGTTATCATATATTTAAGTATTGGATATTTATGCAAGTGTGATAGGAGGTTCTGTTAGCCGTTGGACCGGGAACAGCTTCGCTCTAGATAGACCCCTCGGAATCCCATTGGTAGTATGACTATGTGTCTATGGGAATCCGAATCAGGGTAGGTGTATTTGGTCTTAACCTGAGACTTGTATCGTTAATACTTGCGACAATCAATAAGCTTTGGTTTAGGTCGTCCGAGGCTTTAACAGGTTATGTGTACGCCTCTTCTGGGTTTACTAAGAATCGTAGTGTATTGGGTGTGATGTCAAGATGGAAGTATCACTTCAGTCATATGGAGATGATGATCACGCAGGGATACAGAACTAGTACTCTTAAATGTTGCAGCTATCGGGATAGTATGACTAGGTCATGATTATCCGATTACAGAGACTAGTTACTAGTGATTCGATATGTGTTTCGTATGGGGCAGACACAATTCCAGCCCTGGGCCTAACATGTGACATCCGATACTGGATCGTAATACGCAATACATTGTATACTACGCCTGATACAAATTATATATATTCCATGTTGAATATATTTCTGGAGAATTGGGTAGGCACGGTGTTTTGCTAGAAGCCAACTATGTCTTGTAAATCGGTAAGAACGTGGTACCGGGTACACACATGTTCGGATAGTCCGATGACTGTATTTACTGCCAACATATCCAGGATTCTCTTGGGTTGCTTTCCAAAGATTCACCGATGATTTTGACTCGAACAGAATTAACCTGGGATTAATTATGAGAGAGAAAATTAATCTGGGATTAATTACGGCAAGAATTAATCTGGGATTAATTATCAGAGAAAGAATTAATCAGGGATTAATTCGTGTAGAAGAGAGAACTCGATTAATTTGGAATTAATCGGTAAAATACATTTAATAGTTAAATTGGATTTTTCTATTTAATTTATTTAATTGGGCTAAATAATATATCGGATATATTAATTGAAATTGGATTTCAATACGGAATTAAAATTGGATCTTAATTCAAGCGAACAAATTAATTTAGAATTGATTCGTAAGCGACTTCCGTAATAATTTTACTGGCTATCATTATTTAATTAAATTAGATTTAATTACGTAGCGACGGAAAATTTGTTTAATCGGATTAAACAAACCCGGGCCCAAAGTTAATATGTGTGTTGGAAGCCAACTTAAATTCTGAATTTAAATTGGGTGGGACCCATTGACTTACATCACATGTCAAGCATTTGATGGAAGTTGTTGAGCTTATTAAATGTTGCATTTACACCAACACACAAACTAACTTTAAATCATGTTTTTTTTTAAAAACAAATAAAAACTATTCATCTTCTTTCTTCTAGTCACAAAACCGTGAGCTTCTCTTCTCCTCATTGGAATTTTGTTGCAAAATTCAAGCAAGCTAGCACTTCAAGAGGCAAAAGAAGGTGATAGGGAAACTCACCCTTGAGTTTGGGATTCAAACCTAAGCTTGGAGTTTCCATCTTCAAAGGAAATTTTTTAAAAATTCTCTACCAACCAATGTAAGTTTTTTCCGTAACTTACTTTAATATTCACACAATAATCACGCTTAGAGATCCCGTGGCATGTCTAGAACACTAACAAGTAGTCATTGGAAAAGAATTTTTCTTTCTCACCCAAACTTTCTTAGGAGTCTCCTTCACTTGAGAACTCCTTGTAAATAAAGCAAGTTTCTCATTAGTGAATTACGTCGGTTTAGCTAACGCATAAACTTGACGAACTAGATTTGACGAATCAAATCTAGGCGAAACAGGTTTAGGTTTTTTCTTATATTTGTGCACCATGACGCATTTAAGCCTAATATGTCTTGGCTTGCCATAGTGTTGGCAAACAGACACAAACCTCGGACGAGAGCCAGATTTACCCACCACACCTCTAGATTGAAGTTGGATCATAGGACGAGGAACAACATAGGGATCACATGATTATAGTCAACAGGTTTTTTAGTCATGTTTAGGAGTTAGTTGAGCTGGGATAAAAATAATTTTAGATGAAGAAGCTACATTACAACTTGACTCAACGAAGCCTAAACCTTTCTTCTGTAGGGGTTTTTAGGGGGAATATTCGGTAACGCAGCGGAAGCGGTGGAAAATCGTATTTTCCGATTTCAAAAAACTTTTTCTCGGATTAATTAAATAAACATATTTATTTAATATTCCAATAATCAAATTATGAAATAAAATTTCAAATGAATCATATTCAAGTGAAATTACCAAATTACCCTTACATGGTATTTTATCCATTTTAGTCCGAAATTGATCTAATCAATTTTGAATGATTCTAAATCATTTCTAAGATGAACTTAGCATGTTCAAAACATCAAAACACCAAAAGCTACAAAAAACCCAAAATTCAAGTGCTTGGCCGAATGCACCATTTGGTGCCAAATTTGGCCATTTGGTCATTTCATGCTTCAAAACACATCAAGATGTAATCCAATCAACATGAAACTTTATATGCATCATATACACATCCAAATACACAACATATATGAAAAGCCCCAAATTTGGAATTGGTCAAGAACCCTAATTTTTCAATTTCATCAAATTGGACAAATTAGACGAAATTGGTTAAATCCAATACTTCAATCATGTTTCTTCCATCCAATCAAAGTCTCAACACAATGAAACAACTCAAGATCAAATCTAGGTCATCTAAGAGTGGGTCAACAACTCTAGATTAGCAACATGGTTTCCAAAACCTTAAAAGAAAGCTTATAACTACAATAGTCACAACCTTCCTTTATCATACATGCTCAACACTTCCATCAAAACTTCCATCAACAAAAACACAAGGAATAAAGAAACAAATAACCTAAGAACATCATATGTTAAAGCCTAGATCCTAAGGAACATTTTCCTTTCTAATAGCAAGTTGGAAAAACTCACTAAAATCCAAGCTTTCTTTGATTTCTTCTTTCTTTCTCACAAGCTTCCTTTGCTTCCATTAATGGAGTTTTTCTTTAAAGTTTATTAGGTTAAGAATGAAATGAAATGAAAACATTATATACTTGTTCACATTTCCTTCCTTGGCCGAAAATGTGTAAGGCATATACATCAATTTCATTTCAATTTCATTTCAAGTTAATTTGCTTATCTTAATACAAATATCTAATAACAACTTTATTGATATTTATTTTAAGTCAACAAAGGCAACTTAAGAAAAATATAACTTTTATATTTCAAGTGTTGTGGCCGAATTTAATCAAAATTAAAGGAAAAAGATATTTTAATTTTTCAAACAATTTTTTGAACAAATATCTTAAGAAGTCAAAATCAATTTGACAACCTTTTCCTTTAATGTATAAGTCAACAATTGCAACTTATAATCATTTCCTAACTTTATCATTTTGTGATATATTTATATTTTAATTATATTAATCATTTAACAATTAAATAATTAAATAATTAATTAAATATAAATATATCAAATATATGTATTATATTTACCTTAAATATCTCAAATACATATATTAATGATATATGTCAAATACCTTTATTTAACTATTTATTAATGTGTATTTAATAATATCATATATTAAATACAAACACACATTAATTAGGAAATGACGGTTCGGCCCGTTCGCATGTATTTTTCGTTTAACGATTAAACGATTTATAAATAATCATCATTATTCATAAATGTTGCTCTAGTGCTCTACGAGTATGTTTCATTATTGAGACTCTCTAGATTCAGGTATATCCGTCACGAAATCTAATTTCGTGTCCATAATCTATCCACCCGTAGATTATGATGATCACAGATAAACTAGCTGAGTCATACAGGTCGAGGTCATTGCATACGTATAATCCCTCCGTCACAGGTATCCGGATAATCCCAGAGATATAGATGTAAACGTCAAATCTCTATAGGTATTATCCCGTCGACGTATCTATTAGCAATCTCTAAATAACATTCGGAACTTACTTCCAAGTATACTGTGGCCACAGATTTAACAGACTGCTAAATATATATGGACTACCTATGCTCTGTACACAGAACTGACGGATCCTATCTTGACACACACAGGATATCCTGAGGATCGATCCACACCCAACGAACAGGCGGAGGTCTGATCTAAATAGATCGGTGACGTGACTGCCATCTAAGTGTGGAGGATGTCTCATACATCCACAGTGGTGTCTCAAGTCGAAGGACCACTATGCTACTCAACCCGAGAAGATTCTTATTGACGTTGGTGTACCATCCATTAAGAATCTTCGGTGAGCCGTTCAGTGTTTATCCACTATAAACACCTACACGTCTATACGAGTCTCCATAGACTCATGGTTCATTGGGATAAACCATCGGACGAAGTCTCGATATACGACATATACTGGTCTCAACGGATTTGACTAACCGACCCGTGTTAGCAAATCTTGACCAGGAACTATGTTTGATAATATACATATAGCAGTGACACTTCCCAATGTCAATTACAAACTAACTTTGTAACTGTGTACTGCATTATATATTATCGGGCCTTTGTCTAATATATACATATCACTAAACCACATTTAGTTTCAATCTAATCGTAATCAGATCGAATACGTATATAAGAACAAGAGGTGCAACCATAATAAGTAATATTATGGAATAAAGGGATGTTCGTATTCATGAATCAACATAAAAACGGCCCGGATTGGCGCTCTGAGCACCAACCCCAACAATTTCTCCCACTTGCTCTAGTGCCAATCCACGGTATCATATACACGTCTCAATGTGCATCGTATGCACATGGTCCTCAAAAGCTCACCCAGTACTTAAGAGGTAGGCAACAAAAACAAGTCTGCTATAACATATTGAGTTTGTCAAACAAACTCCATCGTTTCCCATAGTCAGCATCATTCATATTTTGTAGAATCTAGATTATACATTAATATGACTCTGATGCTACATCAGTATTGTGCTACAGCTACTGAGTTGTCCAAGTATTTAAGGATCAAATCCAAAATACTATGAAGACAACCGCAAGCACAATAACAATTCAAAAAACTTCTAATTTAAAAGGTCACTATGCAACTTCATAAGTCAATACTTCAAAAGTTGCATTTGATTCTACTAAATAGTAGAATCCTTCGTGACACTCCCACTGCATCTTTTGTGACTCTTTATGACGTAGACTGTCTAACGTCATAATTAGTCTCAAAACTAATATGACCATAATGGTTGCAGACTATATTCTCCATGAATTAGAAACTCGTTCTTAATATCTCAAAGATCACAAAGAACATGTCTTAAGATCCATCCTATGGTCTATAGGATGTCAAAATAACTCGTAACAATTACGATTAAATCAATATCTACATTCGCACATTATAAAGTATTTATTATGTCATCATCAAATGATACATAAGATTGATTAGACATTCTAATCAATATCTCTTTCGAAAAAGGAATCATCCTTTACGAAAAATGAATACTTTATATAAGACACACAATAACTGTCCAACAGTTATACTAACTGTCATACAGATAGCTTAGTTATGTCCTTTATTAGATCATATCTAATGTACGAATAATAGGAGTATCTCACAAGTCTCTTGGTTTAATATCTTATATAAAACTTTATATCGTATATAACAGAGACTACTCCCACTGTTTTCACGGAGTAAAGAAGACTTAGGTAAATCTTTTACCTCACAATCATCTCATTATTACTGTAATAATGATAATGTTGTTAGGATATATAAAAACTAGAAAGTAATTTGTACGCTCCCACTAACCCTTCTAATAACATATGTATTCTCTATACTTTGACAAGATCAGACAATCTGACGATATCAAAAACAGAGAACACAGATTTCCGGAAGACTTATCTGAGTCTACAATAGGCTCTATAAGTTAGCACACTAAACTGCGATCTCAGCAGAACACAAACTCTAGGGCCATTCCAGAATGAACTCTTCAAACAAAGAAATCACAACTGATCTCTGATCTGAATAAGTCATCCAAAAAATGCCACTTTGCATTCTTTAGCTAAAATGTACAGTTTAATATCAACATTAACCAATATATCTTCAATTGTTCAATTAGTGTGACTAGAGATAAGTTTTCTCAGAATCTACAATAGATTGCTGAGTAAAACATTTCTCACTGTCATACTGTAAAGGTCAAACCTTTAATAAGCTCACATTGCTTTCGCTGCGTAAACAATTAGCACATATCATGAACTGATTCATAATGAAAGCTTAATCAAGTTCAAAACTTGATCGTAGTAAGCTATGAACAATCTTAGATCTATGGTTCAATGGTGAACTTCCAGAATGGATATCAAATATCGCTTCTACTATAAGTTATAGGATAATTTTCTTCGGTAAGAAAACAACAAAATCATTAAGTATCAAATACTCGTAAATGATTCTGATATCCTATTAAACTTATATAGAATAAGTATAAGAGTTGTTTCATCTTATTAATTACGTAGTTCCATTTATAATTTATCATTCTCACATTTGACTTCATTAAGTCAAGTCTTTTCTACAATAGATAACATCTGATGTTACACACCAAGTAATAAAACAATTTTATTACTTAGGATCGTAGGAAAGATATTCTATTAAATAGAATACAATATTCTATTAAACAGAATAAACGATAAACCTTTTACTTATACCTCCAAGGTGTAAGTAAATTCCATTATATAACTATTATATATAAGAAATATTCAAATCTTAAACCTTTTAAGATTCAGATTTTCTACCTATACATATCATATATGCAACTGTAGAAAATAATGGAACATTAATTAAAGAGATGAATTAGTGTTACTGGAGCATAACCCCAAGAGTATTGAAACTAATTCGGTAACATTCAATATCAAACGAATCAAATCATATAAGATTCGATTACTCCCACTGCTTAATTCCATCAAGATGGAATCGTGGAAGAATTATATTAAGTAAGAATCATATTCACTTAATAACCTTAGAACTAATTGCTTTAAATTCATATGTTTGATCGTATCAAAAATCTTTGAACTGTTCAAAGACATGTAATGAATTTTGAGGATCAAGTTTTCTAAAATCTTTAGATTGAATATATTTGAACAAGTCAAAAAATATTCAATCTACGTTTCATCAGAACGAATTGAAAGTTCTTGATCATTTCAAGACGTTCAATATGTGTTCCTTCAGAAACACGTAACTAAGTTATGACAATTCATAAACTAAGTTACGAAGTAAAGAAAACTACCTTAAGCAATTACAATTTATTAAGCTACATACATCCAATGTATCAGTTAAATAAATCTGGTGGTCCAATGACAATCATTGGTTAAATGAGATCTCAATCACCTTCCCGAATACAATATTCATTAAATGGATAAGGATATGTGGTGTGATCTAGTATCAAACCATCCTTTACCATACGGAATAAGCATCCAATGCTTTAAGTGATTAAACTCATAAAGCACCGTTCTAAATTATTTACTTTACCGAATAATTTTTCTTAATGTTTATCTCTACGTCAATGACACTACTAGTTATTATAAAATATGTAACAATTGTTTATAAAGAACAAGTGACTATCCAATAGTCGCGAGTTCCGATATCAAATATCAAAACAATCGTTAACCAATATTTTAAATAACTAGACGGGAGATCTGGTATCCAATACCTATAGTTGCAGTATTTGTGAAAATCGATATTTTCTATACACAAATATACGTATCTCCTTTCTTTAGCTTTACTATTTGCATTCAACTATTCACAACAATTGTAAATAACTGATTAGCAAATTGTGTCAAACACATTACCTCTAAAGGTAATTAAAGCTTAGAAACGTCATTACTAGATAAACAAATACCTAATTGTAGGCATTGCATTTTCGCATGTGAAACCCGATGATGAGCCTCATTTGGAGGCACTACCTTTTGAGTCATGAAAGCTGCGGGAAACGGATATCGGAAGGGGAAATTCAGGATAAACAAGCTCACTGTCTTCGTTGGTGCTGCGTTCGTTACTTCGTTCGAACCTCGTGCAGATTGCGGACGTTCGTGCCGCGTGCGATGAGGCGTTCGAACGGAGCCGGTAATTCTGGTTTTGCTGCTAGCCTCACACCCCAGCCCATTTAGCTCCCCAAAGCCCATAAAACACATCCCAAATTAAATAAATAAATATTAAATTAAATATTAAACATTAAAATAAACAATTACTAACTTAAACTAAAATCATGCCTAAATTAAACAAATCACATACTAAATCAAAATATAATCATACCAAATTAAAATCAATCCTAACCAATTAAAGCCAATCACATATTTGACTTCCTAATCTAATAAGATATTTACCAATATAAAATATTTGTATTCCTAAACCAACACAAATTAAATATTACAACTTCCTAATTTAAAATATCTTGTCCCCCCTCAATCTTGTGTATGCCTTTCTCACCTCTCCTAATTTGGAAACAAGATCCCTTCCCTTGTCAACCCTAGCCATTCTCTATATAAACAACCCCTCACCAAAGCCTTTGTCTCCTTGACACATATAATTCACACCCAAACTCTCTCCAATCTCTCTAGCTCATACACACAATTCACACAAGAATTATAGCAAGAAATCCTAGACATCACAAGCATATCACTCCCTTGATCCTCACTCTCACACCACCGAAAATCACACCAAAACAATCCCCAACCACCACCGAAAATCACCACAAAACCACACCCTAAAACACGCCTAAACAACCTCCTAGATTCCCTTAAAACAGCAGCCCAAATCCTTAAAAAAACAGTAACATAAAAACTACATAGATAATCTTAAGAATAATCATATATAATTGCACTAAAAACCCACACAAACTTGGAATAGTTTATTGGAAACGTTAAAACAGGTGGCCCGTGCAGTGAGCAGCAAGACAGAAGCCAAATAGGAGTAGAACGGAGTTCGAACCGTAAGCAAAACAGCGAAGCAGTGAGCTAGGACGTTGAACCAGTGGACCAGAAAGTTGCGGAGCTTTACCCCCTTTCGATTTCCGTGGAAAGCGAGTCCGAGAGACGGCTTAAATGGTTAGACCTGAGGGTATCTTTCACACTTATTCTCATTTTATTTTCTGGCCATTTATTTTGATTATATTTAATGTATTTTGGTGTGTCAGTCGTGTGTATGATGTATGTTGTGGGTATTGGATGAATGAGAGATGTGTCAACTCTCGCGGTATATCGGATGGAAACCCGGACATAAATTTCATAGCCGATTCCGAATGGACGGTAATATGATCTGTACTCGGGCCATAACTCCACGTACCGCTTGAGTAAGACGGCACCATCTCTCCTTTGTTGTGTTGCTCTTGTTTGTTTAGTTTGCTTTACTTGAATTCAATATTTCGTTAGTTATGGATGATTCAACCAAGCGCATGGGCTTAGTGAGTTAGTCCAAAGGTCCTCCATTTGGGAGACAAAGAGCCGAAAAGGCCACCTTCGTGACAGTACTTCGCCGCGCCGGTTGATGTATGTTCGGTTGGACGCGAGATACGTTCAATCGGGCATACTTAGTTTGATATTATTATCTTTATTTTCGTATGCATAAGTCAATCGAGCGCATGGGCTTAGTAAGTGTGATGTGAGATCCCCTATGGGGAGGGGCTAAAAGCCCTTTACCACGATGCTCTGCCGCGCCGGTTGATGTGTGTTCAGATTGGATGTAAGATGTGTTCAATCGGGCATACTTGTTGATATGATTGGTTCTATTCTTGTACGTGTGATGTGACGCGTATGGGCTAGTATGTTGGTCTAAAGGTCCTCTCTTTGAGAGATCAAGAGCCCCAAAAGGTCACTTTTATGGCAGTACTTCGCCGCGCCCCTTTATTTTCTGTTTATGTATTGCATTCCACTTCATGCATCAGGTCCGTGTCCGTTCGAACGCGTTCACAAACGCAACTCGAACGCGCATACATTTTTGCCTTATCATGCATCAGGTCTCATTTCCGTTCGAACGCGTTAACAAACGCCATACGAACGTGAGCATTTTGTTTCATTTCCGTTCGAATGCGTTTACGAACGCTACTCGAACGTGAGCATTCTGTTTCATTTCCGTTCGAACGCGTTTACGAACGCTACTCGAACGTGAGCATTCTGTTTCATTTCCGTTCGAACGCGTTTACGAACGCTACTCGAACGCTAGCATTCTGTTTCATTTCCGTTCGAACGCGTTTACGAACGCTACACGAACGTGCACACACTGAACTGAGTCTGTCTTATTATATTCATGCATAATTGCCTATTGGTTGATCTTTCTTATGCAAATGCGTCAATGTATTACAATTCGTATGCTTATGTCATGATAACATTTGAGCATTATTTCTTGTGGTATATCGGATGGAAACCCAGACGTAAATTCTGTAGCCGATTCCGAATGGACGGTAGTGCGGTCTGTACTTGGGCTACAATTCCACGTACCACTTGGAAAAGTGCCCATATGTGTGCTTGTATGATCAATGTGTATGCTTGTGTTTTCCTGATGTGATGTGTAAAGTTGTATGTTCGTTGCTACCTTGATATATGTTAAGCATGCAATTTTAAATATGAGATATATGTAAAAATGTACACATAAGTTTTATTTTGCATATGAGAATTTAGAAGCATGATACTCTTGGAAATAAGTGTTACTTAAGCTTAGTTAAATTATTACATGAATCCTTTCATTACAAGTGACATAAGTAAGGGACCATTCCGAACCCAACGGTTTGAGGTCTTCCCTTGCGAGGGGTGAGTGCGGCCTTAAATCTTTGTCCCGGTTCACACGGGTGGCGACTCCATGTTATTCAGTACTTCCCAAAAAGGCCGCGAGCCTAGGAACGGCGTCGCCCAGGTCCTGTGTCCTACATTCTGGCGACTCCACTGGGGATTATGAGAATTGGCCCCGAAATATTGTCTTGTAATGAGTGGATTTATGTTTTAATTGGCCATGTCTATAGTGGATAAGTGAGGGTTTAATCAAGGGCACTTTGAGGCTAGGTAATGGTTTGGTGTCTTCCTTCACTCACTACCTTTCTAGAAGGAAAAGCTGTGAGGATACCTACATGACCATCTACTCGTAGCCTTTGTGATGGACTAATTTGGAGGACTCGTTGTTTATTCCTGACACCAAGCGATAAGAGCCTAAGAGGCTTGGGTATTTAAGTGAGCCTCGCTCCACCTTCCCTCTGGGGAATCTACAACGGGAAATCCATTTGACAGTCCGTCACACACCACGCTCATTGGCACGTACCTTAGTGTATAAAAAGGGATACGCTCACTTGGTCGCTTGAACCCTTGAGTGGGGAGACCTAGTTGTGGGCTATCCTTCGCCAGTGAGAGCCTTTGTCCATACTCTTGCAAATCCACCCATAGACTGGTTTGTATGGTTAAAGTAACAATTATTTCCTTGAGTATGTGCTTGTGGACCATCCTCATTTGGATGCAGTTGGACTATTGTCAGAAATGCGGGCTTGCTGGGCCATTTAAACTGGAGCAAGTTCGTACTGTATGACTATTAGGCCCAAGGCTTCTGGAATGTTGATGGGCCATTATGTGAAAATTATTATGTTATGTTTGTATTATCTCCCTTCTATGCTTATGTTTGGGAACATCACCGTTTGGATCCATTTGGACCATCTGTCATGGGATATGGGCTTGTTGGGCCATTTAAACCGGGACAAGAACGTATTTCATGACTATTGGGCCAAAAGCTTCTAAGTGATTGATAGGCCACCTTGTGCTTGTTTTCGGAATATTATCATTTGGATTTAGTTGGGCTCTTTGTCATAAGACATGAACTCGTTGGGCCATTTAAATTGGGACGGGCTCACCCTTATGACAGTTGTCCCAAAAGCTTCTAAAATGATAATAGGCCGATTTGTTTGCGAATTTTATTTGATTTAATATATGTTAAATATCTCTTATGCATATCATGCATACATATACCCTGTTAACATCCTCTGTGTCTTAAAAGACACCATAGATACTGTTTGGGTTAGAGAAGGAACCAGACTCACTAAAAGAACAAGTATGAGTGAATCCGATAATGAGGTGTCCCGTATGGATCAGTTAGAGAATGGTCTCGCCAAGATCACTGAACAGTTGCAGGCTTTGACTACTGCTATGGCTAGTATAGCTGGGTCTCGTGCCGGGGTTCATTCTGGGGATGTGAGGCAAGATGAATCTCCAAACAGATTGGGGGATGATATCCCCGCTTTTGATGATGATATGGCAGAGTATGCAGCAGGCAGAGTATCTGGGTCTCAGACAGAGTTACAGAAACTTCGGGATCAGGTTGAGTCGGTTACCCGCAAGATGAGGGGTAAGAACGAGGATTTGCTGGATTATGGCACTTTGACTTTTGAGGAACAGTTGCCTGCACAGTTCAAGATGCCGGATATGGCTAAGTTCAACGGGAATGGGGATCCGAGGGTGCATCTCCGACAGTTTGTATCAGTCATGAGTTCAGTTGGTTATCTCAGCGCCAGGTACAGAAAATGTTTGGAATGTCGCTTGAAGGAGCTCCCGTGGTATGGTACCACAGTTTGGAGAAGAAAGTAAAGGAAGATTGGAGGGAGTTGGCTGATGCTTTCCTGAAGCAATATGTCACGAACTTGGAGATCGATTTGTCACTCCGTGATCTGGAGAATGTTAAGCTGAAAGCGGAGGAGAGTTTTAAAGAGTATGTGGACCGATGGAGGAGTTAGTTATTGAAAATGCAGACCAGGCCTTCGGAGAAGGATCAGATCAAGATGATTATCAAGGGCACCAAACCCTCCATTTACGGCAAGTTGAGGAGGATGACCTCCATGATTGCAGACTTTCGGCAGTTGAGGAAAACTTTCATGGATATTGAGGAAGAAGAGGCCGAGAATAGAAAATTCTATGGTCTAAACAGGAGGCCCATTGGGGGAACATCGGGAACAAAGCCCGTTTCTGCTGAAGTTGCTACTATCCGGAACAGGCAGTTTTCCAACTGGGAAGGCCCCTGTCTAAGGTGCTCGAGAAGTTGAAGAGGCAAGGGCTTTTAAAACCCTTGGATACCAAACATTACCCAATCCCCTACCACCACATATTAACCTAAGCCTTTATTGCCACTTCCACCAACAAAAAGGCCATGACACCGACAACTGCGCCCGACTCCGCCATGAAATCCAAGACCTAATAGACTCCAAGAAAATACCCAACCCAGAAACAGAACAGCCCGATACACACAGAAAACCCTTGCCCAACTACCGTGCCGTACCCACCAGCCTATATGATCAATTCTGGCCTTCCAGAAGACCTTGTCCTAAACTCCTTTCACCCTCAAGCCTTTTGCCTGGGAATCTGGGATAGCACTAGTGAGGATGAGTTTGAGCAGAAGAAGAACTTTTGGCTTGATTTCTCTAGCAGTGATGAGGAGGAAGTAAGGGGAATGACACGTAGCGGTCGTTTTTATAATGATATGGCAGAAAAGGGTAAGGAAGCATTGACAGATGGTAGAGAAGTGGTTGAGACTGCAGAAAATACAGAAGGGGATATAGTGCTGAGGCAATTGAGGAAGACTAGAGCACAAGTCAGTATCTGGGAACTAT